>MJUU01063974.1:4852-35572 GCA_002080025.1 Modiolus philippinarum
TGACCTAAAGATTTTTCCGTTATACTGGCCTCTCACTGATACCGCCGATGTGTAATGAAATCCATGATTATTCTTAACTAAACCCTTCCGGAAGTTTTGAATTTGATTTTATTCCGTAGTGCCACAGTGTATTACCAGCAGACTAGGCTCTTTGAGCCAGCCGGCAGTTTAGCCCCGATCACACCTTGACCCATTTTTCTAAATTAAGTTTTGTCTCATTCTTTCCTTTTCAAGAGTGTGGTCATGGAATTAGGGGTTTTATTTGTATGTTTATTATACTATAGGGAAACGTGATAGAGCAAGGGGGATTTGGGAACCCATAAACCAATTTAACCGTACCACTAGCTCTTGTAAGTGTTGGTTGGTACTAAGTCCGGCTATCCGAGTTCCAATTGTTGTCTATGTTGTCTTTTGTCATTTTATTGTTCTTCTTGTGCGGTATCCTGGTAGATAATGTGGCATGTAATTGTAATTTGCGGCCATTGTAAGTGTTTCCTGATATCTTTTCTTCATTAATTTAGACCCATGCAAAGACATAAAGGATATCTACTAAAGTATTTTGAATAAAAAAATCTCAATTTATACTTCTCGAAAATAATTTCAACAAGAATATTTCAGTACTTTTAATTGAGGAAGTCTCGAAGTTCAAGCATAATGTGGAATGACATTCGCACATGAAGTTTTCCAATCGACCATTATACAGCAACATGAAGTTATGCAATCGTGTATACGAGGTTACACATGTATTAAATATCATTTTAATCTACAAAGAATCCGGAATCGGAAAAAAATATGTCGAGCACTCGACATAACAAGTCGAGCACTCGAGATAATAAGTCGAGCGCTCGAGGCTTTTTTTTTTTTAAATATTTTACGAAAGGATATGGAGTAAATGTACATGAGACCATAACACATATGTTTACTGTTTGTTTTTTGTTGTTTTTTTTAGCAGTTTTTAAACGTCTTTGATCTTATGGTCATCCAAATAATCTTAATTTATTTGCACTGAAGATACATAAGTTGTCGAAATGGCCATGTGCAGAAACTAAATTTACTGTAAGTTCGGTATTTAGTCATAAGGAAATACCCTTTATGTCCTCGGATAAGTTAGTCAATGCTCAAACCGCACAGATATTTGTATTTTTTTCTGATATTTTGAAAGAAATGCTCATTGTAAAAGTCTTATCGGCACTTTATTTGACATCAACTTGCACATATCAGCCATACAGATGATTCAGTGAAAGCAACTAATGATCGCGTACAGTTACATAGTGTAACAACTAAGCGGACAGACTGAATCCACTAGGTAGCAACTAGTCGGACAGACATAATTCACTGGGTGTGCATGAAAAAACGTCTTTTATGGAAATTCAATGGCACCACTAGCAGATGTAAACCTATACGTAAGTAGCCCAGTGGTTCTTGCATCTACCGCATATATTATATTTAGGCAAAGGATGTATATAATTATAAATAAGACAGTTAAAACGTCCGAGTTAGTATTTTCTTATCGCAAATCTGATGATTAATCCCGATTTAAATGCATAATTCTGTCACCTCATGTATCTCCAAATGGTATAAACTATTCCAATTGTACATGTGCATTGATATAGCTTAAAATTTTCTCAACTCATCAAGTGTTATCCAATAGAGGGCCTGAAATGATATCCAAAAAGCGAAAATCTTAGATGACAACTAGGATTAAGTGGTCGGACAGTTCAGCAACTTCCGTTTTGGTTCACTGTCCGGTTATACCCTGTGGATACATGGTAAAATTAACCAAATGCAACAACGCTTTTATTTTTCTTCATCTTCTATACCTTCAACATTTTCTATTTAGTCTTTTTTGCCCGTAAATAATTTTAAGATTAACTTTTTTCGAAATTAAAGCGTAAATCCGACTGAACAGTACTTCAGTACTTTGATTCAAATTTGGGGTCTCTTAAATGTATGTATACCATGGATAAATATAGAACGTTATACCAGTTCTAGTTGGAAGGCTGTTTTAGAACAAAAATTATTAAGTTTTGCAATAAAAGTGTCTGGATTATGGAAATTTTAAAGAAAAGAAATGAATAATGATGAAAATCCATATCATTTACATCAACATATTTATAATGTTTATACTGAGTTCAAATGTTTTGGCATAAATTTTTAATGATAAAACCATACCTCACTTCTCAGTATTTACTGAATGTGGGTTAAATCATTTTTGGTTAAAAAATACTTCATAATTCTATGGGCCTTCTAAAGCAACTCTACGAACTTCTTTGACACTTTCGGCAGATTGTGCTCACCTGGGAAGGACAACCGTGTTTCTGTAAAAACACCATTTGCCAATTCTGCAATCAACAGAATGAATTTAAGCCTCTCTTACACTATACCTTTAGCACAAACGTATGAGGAACGGATGAAAATTATTTTTGTACAGCCCCTCTTACACTACACCGTATAACTCAAACGAACGCTGAACATATAAAAATAAATTTTATCTGTTCGTCTCCGTTGAAAAACGTTTGTCGTCCGTTCTTTATCCGGTGAATACGGTACAAGTACGGTGATGTCCGTTTCGTACGGTGAAAAATTTTGAACATGTTCAAAACTTGGAACGGACAAATACCGTACAAAATATCCGGTGAATGTACGGTAGGTGCGTTGTATAGACGTTTTTCATTCGTTGCATGTCCGTCTTGCCTCCGTTCATGTACGGTAGATTAAACTGGTGAAACGGACTTTTACTGAAGAGATAACGGATAAACCGTTCGAGTTCCGAACTTACAGCGGAAACCAACCGGACGAACACCGAATAAAACGAATTTATGAAAATATATGTTGCGCAATGACCAAAATTAATATGTAATATCGTAAAAGTAGGCCAAAAAATAAAAAGATAAAAAGCACAAAATATAAAATATAAAAAAAGAAAAAGAAAAAAAAGAAAAAAGCTAAAAATCACAAGAGAGAAACAGAAAGGAAGGCCCATATTTTCGACCTTATGGCTTCAACTATGAGGCAACCGGTGGAAAGCCAAAATGATGGTCCTTCCAGAAGAGGAACTTGAACCGCTGAAGAGTAACAGAATTTATGTGGTTGCCTCATAGTTGGAGGTCATTAGACTGTATAACTTGAACCCAATCTTAGTCTTGGGTATCTTCACTTTGCAGTTTCGCCTTTGGTCTGTGGATAAGAAGGTTATCTGTAACCCGACAGTCCTTTTTCTTAGGTCATTCTCTTGCCTTTCTATTTTGCGAAAATGAATTTAATTGGTCATGCACGCCTTAGTGATTATTTGTGTAAAATAAGTTTTTGAGCGGCCAAAAGATACGTATCCTTTCTTAAAATCGATAGTTTCACATAATACTTATTCAATTAATTTTTACTCGGTGCTCGTACGGCACATTTTCGTTAGCAATCCGTTTTATTCGTTTCTTGTCCGGTACGTTACCGTTGCAAATACGTTTTATTCGGTGCCCATCCGGTAGGGTTCCGGTGTCAGTTCGGTGCGAGTTCGGTTTCGGTGCCAGGACTGTGCAAATTGGTTTTCAATCTTCAGCACAGAAATTGTTTTTCGTAATCAAACCATATTTCATTTATTAATCGTTGAAATTCTTTTGACAGATATCTATGCTTTTGAGAGCCTAATATAGGTTCAAAAGTTGTATTGATCCGATAAACAGTGCTGTTATGCAATAAAACATAGGTATAAACATGCTCTCCTTATTACCTTTTTATGATTTCTACATACAGTGCATTGAATAATCAATACTCCTGAACCAAGGAAGTATAATTTGGACTTGATGTCATAAATTAAAGGTAAGACATTGAATCACGTCCGTTAGCTGATGCTTAGTTGTGTCTAGGTTTTTGTTCTTAATCGTTTAGGCTTTTTTCTGCTTACCTGAGGATTTTTCTGGCGTTTTTAAATTTTCCGAATGGTAAGTGAAAAGAACTCTCTCTCTCTGCAAACAGTACTTTTTAATGCCTGTATACGAATGACACACTATTGTCAAATTGTTGTTTTTTACATATTTTTTTTATAACCTAGAAGTCAATTTATTATTTAGAGGGATTTAAATATTCAAAATACAGCTAAATATTAAATATTCGATTACTGTCATAAAATACATAAAACAAGTTATAACTGTGTTTGCAGAGACAAAAGTCTCCCAAACGAAAACCTATTTTGGATTTCAGGGCATTATGAGACCCCTATTTGAAAAAAGATATCCCATTACTCTATACAGTGGAAAATAATGGATAACATACAGCAGAAAATATGTTATTCTCCAGGTTACAGAATTCTGGGTTGGTTTCCATCGCTACGAAATACCCCATTATCCACTTCAACCAATAAAATTACAATTACTAGTATATTATGCAGCAGGAAACATAATATTTTTCTAGAATGATTTTCGTTGCAACCAAATGCTCCACTATCTATTACAACCAGTTATATAACACTTTTAAAAAAAAAATAATGGGCATGTGTTCCCCTTATAAACTATTTATTCTATTATGATGCGCGATTATTATATATTCCTTGCACGGATAGTTTCATGTATTTGTGGTACACAACGAGACTTTGAAGCTGGAGTAAGATATCAACTTGTTGAATCGCTTTTACAGGAATTTCATTGGTCGACCGCCAAGTAATAACACATCACGCGTGATTAGCTATTTCTTTTTGACGTTTCTATTGGACAACTTTGAAATCTCGTTGGCTGCGATTAACGTTACCTAGCAACGGCGTTGTTATTTGAAACAACAAACTCGAAAACGGGAAAACGGCTATCAAAACAATGTGAAAAGATCTGACAATTCAGTTCAATTTATTAATTTACTTTTAATTTGCGTAATGCAATTTCAATATTTAAGGTCTATCCGGTACAACGGATAGACATTATTGGGATTGTAAAATTGTAAAAAAAAATTTTCTTCTTTTCACAGAGGTGTCTAAGTGGGTAAGTGTAGGTCGATGAAATTTGGTGGGGTTTTGTAGTTTTTGTTGAAGTTGTGATTGTATCCGTCTTGGGTCGTTTCGTTATCAGGGGAGGGGGTTATTTTAGAAAACTCCCTAAACATGTTTTGTGATATTATTCGGAAATAGTAATAAATAGGTAGTGAATTGTAATGGGAAAAATGTTTGTCAGGCTATGACAGATATTTCGTTCATTTGGGCGAATGTTGGTGGATGGACCGTTTTCATGATAAGGGCTTGCAAAGTTTTGTTACTTTTCTTGGAGCAATTATTTGGGGAAATTTCGGAATGTGTAAGAATTAGGTATTTGGGACCTATATCATTGTATTTAGTTGATATGTTTTACATTCAAAAATGTAGGGGTCGAAGGTTTATTGGTCACTTGACATCAGTTCCTTAAAATAAAATGTCTACACAAATGCAGCTACTGATTTAAATGATAAATGATCTGCTTGTCAAATGTTTCGTGTTTACTAGGTAAACTGAAACTTGATCAGCTGGGTGTCAAAATTGATATTTAGCAGACGACAAAAGTAAAGCATGTGCACACTTTATTGTTTTATGTGTTTTGTTTGACATACAATTACACATGGATTACAGAAGAACACTAATGAAAACAACACGTTTTTAACACTTATATCCCCCCGAAACATTTAGTACATTTCACAATAGTTATTTTGATTCTGTATAACGTAATAAATTTTGATATCAATTATTGAAAATTAAATCAAAACAAATAATGACTGTAATTGGATTCAAACACAGAAGTCACCGAAATGACCCCTCCAATCATTATCCAAGCATTACTAAGAAATCAATTTTGGTTGCGTATTGCAACAAAAAATTGTAGACAACTCGTTTACCAAGCTTATCAGTCACACTTCAGAAACAACGATGCTAGATCTGAGTGGCTTGTCTATATTAAAAAACTTTTAGATACTCATGGTTTCTCAAATGTTTGGGAAAACCCAGAATTTTTTAATAATGATATTTTCATTAATAATTTTACCCAAAGAGTGTTCGATAATTTCTGTCAAAATTGGAACAGTGACATCAGTGATAGTAGTAAACTAGACTCATATAAATTCATAAAAGATACTTTTGAAAAAGAAAAATATTTGGACATACTTGAAGACAGAAATATACGGAGTGCTTTTTGCAGATTAAGAACAAGCTCTCATTCTTTAAGAATAGAAACAGGCCGATATAATAAACCGATTCCTATCCCTAGGCCTGAAAGAACATGTTCCAAATGTAATGTGTTGGATGATGAACCCCACTTCCTCATTAGCTGTACCAAATATGATTCTAAAAGATCTGAAATGTTTGCAAAAATAAAACAAAATATTACAGGCACTTTTAAGAACAACAGTGAATTTGGCAAATACATATACTTTATGAAAAATGAGGATCCTTTAATATTAAAACATATTGCTCGATTTATTTATGAATGTCTTTTTAAAAGATGAACTATTATAGTAAACATGTACTGTTTAATGTATTATTCTAATTCTGTATTACATATATATTTTGTCAAACCTTTGTATGATGTGGTTGTACAATAAAGATTGTTGTTGTAAAAAAAAAAAAAAAAAAAAAAAAAAAAAAAATCAATTTTCACCCCTTTTAAAAAATTGTGAATAAAAGGATATGGAGAGCAAACATCTCTCCCACGGGAAATCTTTACCTAAAAATTATAAACATTTATAATTAACTTATTGTGTTTCTGGCTACTCAGTGTTATCAATTTGATTGCATTAGGAAAAATGTTAAAATATTTCATTAATACAGTAGAATCTATTTATAGCTATTCAAAAACCCATTTAATAAACCATATATTTAGAAATGGATAAATTACATCATAAGATATTTAATAGATACTTTAAGTAATACCCTTAATCACTGATATATATAGATTACACCACAAGATCCCGTTCATTACCATATTTTATCCACTAGAGATAGTTAAATTTTAAAATTTTAATTGCGAGGCTTGCCGAGCATTTTAAAATTTTTTAATTTAACTATCGAGAGTCGATAAAATATGGTAATAATCGGGATGAAGTGGTGTAATCTTTTTCTCTAATGATCAATTATAAACACCGAGAACTGTATTCCGAATAGATTTGGCGGGAAATAGCACGGGCATAATTCAACATACGTTGAATAAAGAAAATTTATCCAACGGGTCAAAACCGGTTTAAACTTGACATATCATTAGAGAAACACAAATTAATATATATATCTTATACATATATTTTATACATTCTATTAAGTATGGAGTATTTTCATCTATTGGTATTTTCATATCCCTGCATGTCTATTGCCCAATGAGGTCTATTGCTCAGTGCGTTCTGTTGATCGATGGAATTTATTGACCAGTGTGGTCTATTGACCGATGGAGTCTATTGACCGATGACGTCTATTGACCACTTAGATCTATTGCCCGATGAGGTCTTTTCACCTATGAGGTCTATTGCCCGATGAGGTCTATTGACCGATGACGTCTTTTGCCCGGTGAAGTCTAGTGTCTTACATTTGAACTTTCTGTAACCCAGCCACTAATACATGTACGACAACAATAACATGGTACAGCGATAAAAATAAAAACAATGGCAGCAAAGGACGATATATTTTACTACTGTATTTTAATAGTATTTGGAAATATGAAGCCTTGTGTTTGTATGACTATCTGCACATTTTTGAGATAAAAATAATACAATTTGTAGAAAATCATGAAATAAAATAAATAACTGCCCAGTTTTTCATTTATCAAAATTATCAACATTGAAAAATATCTTTCAACATATTCTTAAATAAATTCTTTTAATTGTGAAAATGTATGCACTTAATAAATCTGCTATAAAACTAGTAAGTATTAAAACAGACAAACTTTTCGTGTGTTTAAATCATTGTTCTACAAAATGTATTTATATAATATTTCCAACCATTTGCTGTGTACATTCAGATGAAAACTTCAGCGAAGCTGATAAAATTAGAACCTCAGTTGTTCCAAGAACAATTGAGAGGTCGATCCAATCAATTCAGGCCACTCATATATAGATATGAGGCCTTTGCGTTGAACAAACATGTGTAGGTGATACGAGTTATTGCTACAAAACTTTGAACTTTGATATGAGACATTGCAATTGGATGTATTCAAAAGCAGTAATAGATAGTAGATAAAATGCTGGAGAAAATGTGTGTCCTGTTACGATCTACATTTGTAGCAAAGGAAAGGGTGATTAAACCAACAGTTTGGAACCTATGGACCAAATACTGATTTTCGACAATCGATTTCCGGTTTTCTTTTGCTTGTCGCTTAATACCATTATAGTAACAATAATGTATTAAATACAAAAAAGTACAGGAAGATGTTTCTTTCAAAATCAGGTCAATATCAAAGTATTTCGTTTTACGTCAATGTATATTGATAAATGTACATATTAAAGGTATATATATATAGTGTCTTAGTTTAATCGGTTAATCTGAAATGAGAGCATTTTGGCACAACTTCCAGAAAGGCCTATCAATTGTTCATCGAACAATTGACATACTAGTGGCATTTTCATTTCCCTGCATGTCTATTGCCCAATGAGGTCTATTGCTTAGTGCGGTCTGTTGATCGATGGAATTTATTGACCAGTGCGGTCTATGGACTGATGTAGTCTATTGACCGATGACGTCTATTGACCACTTAGATCTATTGCCCGATGAGGTCTTTTGACCTTTGAGGTCTGTTGCCCGATGAGGTCTTTTGCCCGGTGAAGTCTAGTGTTTTACATTTGAACTTTCTGTAACCCAGCCACTAATACATGTATGACAACACTGACATGGTACTGCGATAAAAGTAAGAACAGTGGCAGCAAAATGGACGATATATATTTTACTACTGTATTTTAATACTATTTGGAAATATGAAGCCTTGTGTAACAGTTTGTATGACCATCTGTACATTTTTGAGTTAAAAATAATACAATTTGTAGAAAATCATGAAATAAAATAAATAACTGCCCAGTTTTTCATTTATCAAAATTACAAACATTGAAAAATATCTTTCAACATATTCTTAAATAAATTCTTTTAATTGTGAAAACGTATGCACTCAATAAATCTGCTATAAAACTAGTAAGTGTTATTTTAAAACAGACAAACTTTTCGTGTGTTTAAATCATTGTTCTGCAAAATCTATTTATATAATATTTTCAACCATTTGCTGTGCACATTCAGATGAAAACTTCAGCGAAGCTGATAAAATTAGAACCTCAGTTGTTCCCAGAACAATTGAGAGGTCGGTCCAATTAATTCAGGCCACCTACAAATTGATATGAGGCCTTTGCGTTGAACAAACATGTGTAGGTGATACGAGTTATTGCTACAAAACTTTGAACTTTGATATGAGACATTTCTATTGGATGTATTCAAAAACAGTAATAGATAGTAGATAAAAATGCTGGAGAAAATGTGTGTCCTGTTACGATCTACATTTGTAGCAAAGGAAAGGGTGATTAAACCAACAGTTTGGAACCTATAGACCAAAAACTGATTTTCGACAATCGATTTCCGGTTTTTTTTTTGCTTGTCGCTTAATACCATTATAGTAACAATAATGTATTAAATACAAAAAAGTACAAGAAGATGTTTCTTTCAAAATCAGGTCAATATCAAAGTATCATGGACAACAAAAACTTTCGTTTTACGTCAATGTATATTGATAAATATACATATTAAAGGTATATATATAGTGTCTTTGTTTAATCGGTTAATCTGAAATGAGAGCATTATGGCACAACTTCCGGATAGACCTATCAATTGTTCATCGAACAATTGACATACTAGTAACTAATTCTTTTTGTGAATTTAATGTCTTAGTGCCCAGTCAATCAAACGTACAACATTTAACCACATGCAACACAGGACCCAAAAATAATTCTCTAATTTGTGGGTATACATGTACATGATGTACTTCAAACGACCAAAGACATTTTTAAATGTCTCTGAAACGGCGGATGTTTATTTTTTTATTAATGTCTTTCCGATGTACATCGGACAGACATTATTGGGATACCCAAATCGTTTTCTGTTTTTTTTTCTTTTTTTCACAGAGGTATCTAAGTGGGTCGATGAAATTTGGTGAGGTTTTGTAATTTCTGTTGAAGTTGTTATTGTATCCGTCTTGGATCGTTTCGTTAACAGGGGAGGGGGTTATTTTAGAAAACTCCCTAAACATGTTTTGTGATATTATTCGGAAATGGTAACAAATAGGTAGTGAATTGTAATGGGAATACAATTGTAATGACCGATATTTTGTTCATTTGGATGAATGTTGGTGGATGGACCGTTTTCATGATAAGGATTGCAAAGTTTTGTTACTTTTCTTGGAGCAATTATTTGGAGAAATTTTGGAATGTGTAAGGAATAGGTATTTGGGACCTATGCCATTGTATTTAGTTGATATGTTTTACATTTAAAATTGTAGGGGTCAAAGGTTATTGGTCACTGTAAATGGGATGACATCAGTTCCTTAAAATAAACTATCCAGCTACTGTTTAAAATGTGTCAGGTTATTTAATTTGTGGTTTCGCATGCTGACTAGGTAAACTGAAACTTGATCAGCTGGTTGTCAAAAATGATATTTAGCAGACGACAAAAGTAAAGCATGTGCACACTTTATTATTGTTTGACAATCCTCTCAGGAGTTATGCCCCCTAAAAGTTTTGTCACTTTTTTGCATATGGTAAGACACAGGAACCTGAGATCTTCTCCAATGAACTTAGGTGATTTGTGTTACATCTAAAAATACTAAGTTCAAAGGCCATGGGTCACTATAAAAGGGATTTACAAAGCATTGCGTCAGTCATAAAAATAAACTAGCTCTACCGTACCAGATTTGATTAATAGTCGAGGTTGTCACTGTTAACTAACAAATTTATCAAATGTTATTTGTTTATCATACATGATACAAATTATATGACATTTTAATGCAACATTTATATAACGAAGGTTTTGATTGGTCAAAACTGACCGTCAATTCCACCATCTACATACCTAAGACAAAATAGGTTCCCTGTTTAGTCTGGTTCCTAAATACTGTTACAAATTCACGAGTTAAAAATAGAACATGAAATTGATTTGTTGCATTAGAATCGCAATAACAGTACATTATTTGAATACCCGAGGGCGTCAATCTTGATTTGACGGTCAAAATATCCGTTTACAGGCTCCGCTACGCGTCGCCTATAAACTGCATTTTGACCGTCAAATCTACGATTGACGCCCTCGGGTATTCAAATAATGTACTGTTATTGCTTAATTTTAATTCAGCAAGTGTTCTATATGTAATTTGAAATGCGTCTGTATGTTATTTTAAAATTTAAACAAATATTTGCATTTAATAAAAACTGCTATTAGAGAGATCAGAGGCAGACAGTTGACTAATTTATTTACACGGGGGAGTGGGTCACTTGAGGTGGAATTGGTACAGGCCTGCCGCTTGCATTTTGAAATTACCCTCTTTCATATAGTTCCCCCAATAAAATATTGACCCATTCATATAGTAAATTTCAAAAATAACCAACCCAACTGTATAGTAAAAATGTGTATTTGGAGTAAGAAAACCATTAATTTCACAGCAGGAATATTCTGAAACACCAAATAATGATAAATAATTGATAAATTACAACAACCAGTAGAGATCCTGGTCATTTGTGGTAAATTTACGACCCATTGATATAGTTGACAACTGCAAAAAAACAGGCCCTTTCCAGCGGCACGTCTGTATAAAGTGACCCTGCCCCGTGTGAATTTATCTTATTATAACAGCTTTCCCACAAATTTATCGTTGTCAAAGTTACTTGAGGAAAAACAGATATTTTAGGGAATACAGAATAAGTTATGCTGAATTAATTTAATAATAAAGTTGGCATTTGTAGAAGAATACCTTACAACTTATCCATGAACTTTACCCTTTGCTTGTAGTTATATTCCTATTCCCTTATTCCATAACAAAATCCATGCGTCCTTAGTAATGCGGATTGATTATTTTCGTGTAGTCCCATTTCCTCCCCAATATATTCTTTAATTTTGAATCTAATGCATACTGAAAATACTTGTATTCCATTTTATTTATATCCAATAATCCTTACGAAGACCAGGCACTGTCTTCCCAATATCACAGTTTAAGGCTATATCATACCACCACTTAAAATGTTAAATCTGTTATCACTCTCCATTTCTTACAAAATAATAAAATATTTTGACAAAACATTTGTTTTATCACACTTTAATCATGCCATTATCTTTATGATGACATTAATTTAGAAAGCAGAGTTGTTAGAAGAAATATGAAGCCATGCATGTGATAGTTTTCTGTACATTTTTTAGAAAAAATACAAGTTTTATAAAATTATCAAGTGCTCAGTTTGTCATTTATCAAAGTTATAAATATGAGAAAATATCTTTCAACTAATACTGTAAAAACCTATTCACTTTATAACTCTGCTATAAGACTAGAATTAACTAGTATGACTAATTCGAAGAACAATTGATAGGTATTTGTAGGTAGTTGCGTCATAAAGTTTTCCATTTGGACAAAAATGTTTGGGATTTCCTAACAAACGTTACACCAAAGTACGATGGACCATTCACGAGTTATGGCCATTAAAAATTTTGTCATATCTTTAAGTACATTTTTCTCGAAAACGGTAGTAGAAAGAAACCAGAACCTTTTCGATTCATCTTAGGTGATACCTGTTACATCTAAAAAAAGAACTTTGAACTATTTGATCAATTCATGTCATTGAATTAACTCTGAAACCATAACAGATAGCTGAATAAATATATGGAGAAACCTGCATTTGTAACATTGGGTCCAAAATTATTAGACTAACCGTTTTCGGCTTATGGACCAAAAATCGATCTTTGATGTCCGATTTTTGGTTTTTTGCTTAAAGGTCAAATACCATTGAACATACAAAAAGACATTCAATACGAATTTCCAGATCAATCAATGTACGTATCAAGCGGCTTGGAATATTCGTTGTAACGATGAATCAGTAATCAGAACATTATGACGCAACTTTCCGGAAAGACCTATCAATTGTTCTTCGATCAAATAACTAAATACCGAAGTTACTGTGAATTTACTTTCTGCATATGCGCATTTCGACAACTTATGTCTCATCAGTGCAGATAAAATAAAAGGGATTGACAAAGTGTGAGGTTATCTGTACATATCCTATAGACGGAATTAAGTGCATATGATTGGTCAACCAATTCCTTATTTGAAAGTTATCAATTGACATACTAGTTTGATTTTATTTTTTATTTTTTATTTTTTTTATTGCTTCTGTTATTTTCTTTTTTTATCGTAATGCATTTTTTTGTCTCAATGCATTTCAGCTGAGAAAATCCTTTAACCCCACTGGTCCGAATGTCATTTTGAAATGTGCAAAAATGACATATGTATGTTTCATATACTTGTACGTAAATAAACATTAAGAAAATTATCAAAAAAATTAAATGAAAGAATAAAAACAAAAACGAAAAAGCAAAGAAAAGCAACCACATAAACAAACAAAACAACAATATTAATAAAAAAATAAAATACACAACAAAACAAGAACAAGAACTTGTAGAATGTGCACATACGACATATGTAGAATGGACACGGGAAGATACGTAAAATCATCCAGACAAAACGGTGTAATACGTTTCCCTGTTTCTGTTAATTCCCTCCAAAACATCTTGTTCGGCATATACTTCACACATCACATTGTATATATATATATATGAAAATCTTTAAAGTTTACTTCACCGAAGAAATATATCCATGTTTAAAGATTTCATTTCTTTATATGTATTATAATTGTCACTTTTTTTACTACTCCATACGTAGATATCCCCATTGCACTCTGAAAAAGAATAGTATTATCCTTTCAGTTCAAAATTCTGTAATAATCCATATAGCACAGAAGTAGAACACACTCAGCATAATTCGGTCTACTCGATATGAATGTTATTCAAAGTCGTTTAAACACTTATTACCGAGATGTGATTTGACCTGATGATTGACGAGTTTTTTTTTCAGTTTTTCTTTGTTAACTTGCTTGAACTTAAAATTATCAAATTGTGTATTTATATGTAATCATCCACTCTGTTTTGTTTGCCAAGTTATGTATTTCATATGTTTCTATTTGCCCCTTCTTACAGTGTGCACTATCAGAAAGCTTCATAGAATTGAAAATATTGAGATGGGTGTACAATTAGAAAAAAATAATAAAAAATGATCATAAAGAAATAAGGGTACGTTTTTTGTTTCATTCAGTTTTATTTTTGATCCTTATTGTAACAGTAATTTCTCACATTAGCGGATCCAGAGGAGGTTCCAAAAGTTGAAACCCCATTAAAAAAATATGTTTCTATTTTGTGTAGAATTAAGGCAAAAATTGACAAATGATAACAAGACATCGACTGGAGCATTTCTTTCGTGAACTTCACCGGAACCCTCCATTTCCGAAAGTTGGATCCATAGGTGTGACTCATTATCACACCATTTTACTGTACAGATTCTTTTCATCCCTTTTCGTTATTTGAAAGTTATCAGTATATAATATATACATGTATGTCTACATTGTTTACAGTTTTATATTTATTCCCCTTTTCTCTATGCCACATGATAGTCCAACCTTTTAAACGTAACATGTCGTTGTATAAGCAGAAGGTATGAATATTGACAAAATAATTTAAAATGTGGGAGTAAATGAACACAAGCAACACTAGTACAAATGTATACATGTCTGTAACGTGCAATGANCCCCCCCCCCCCCCCAAAAAAAAATGAATGAACGTATTGCCGTTCTTCCTCGACAAAAATGCCCTTGGTGCATGAAATATTTATAAAGCGTACGTTACATGCATAGACAATGTTTTGCCACGATTAACCGTCATCGGAACCAGTGAAACAGGAGACTCACTCCTGATGTTGTTTATGTCAAGAATTTCTTGAAACCTATTCGGTATTGATCACTAAATGAAATGGTATAAAGAAATATATTGGTCCGTGTGCTTTTAACCGAGTTACAAGACATTAAAAATTAGGACTATTTTCCCTTTTTTGTCTAAAAGCTAGGAAGTCATGTCAAGAATTTTATGAAAACTCGTCAGGTGTCTTAATTTGATATATAGAAGACATTAATAAAATAAAATGATGGGGTCCGTATTCAAAATTCTTTAAGCCATTGAATGGAGAAAACCAGAGAAGTTCCGAAATCTGATACAAATTAAAAATGAGACGAGTGATCCACCTTAACTCAACAATGAAATAGAGTTGTTTATTAATGCTACTTTTACCCTTGCGGGTTGAGAGCATACATAAACAAAACACAAACAATTAAACAATAAAACATATATACATTTAGAACAACAACAAAAAATTGACATATTTCTATATGAAATGGAATATGTACTGAAATATCTATCTCATGCATGGACTTATCTATTTGAATAAAACAATAATATACATGTATACGTGCCCATTTATTAAACAGGAAAACAATATCAATTTTTTATTTCTTGTGAAATTTCCCTTTAAAACAAATAAATGATTGACGTACAGATTAACGCCTTTTATTAGTATAAACTTATTTTATTCATATAAATATTCATACATATATACAATTCATACAGAGTTACAAG
Organism: Modiolus philippinarum; assembly: GCA_002080025.1. NCBI lineage: Eukaryota > Metazoa > Mollusca > Bivalvia > Mytilida > Modiolidae > Modiolus > Modiolus philippinarum. The sequence continues at coordinate 20,526 of MJUU01063974.1, forward strand.
ACATTAAAATATAGAACATAAACAGAAAAGGATTCAGAAACAAGCCAACATGCTTATGTAAATCTGTTTCCTCATTACATACAACATAATAAACATGACAATAAAGCCTTTTATTCGACAGGAGAATGTCAATTAAATTGTGTATGACCGGCGTACGATAGATTGACAGATAAGACCCAGATCGTGCACATTATTTGATTAGGCCGTTTTATGAAACGCGCAGGTGTTTCGAATTTTGCTGTATCAAAATACAATTATAAAAAGATAATATAATTTGCTTAAGATTTCTCAAAATTTTAGTTTTTTTGCATGGTTTCTATCGCAACCATAGTAATTTTGAAATTTCAAATGTGTGGAACTCGAACAGGCATGACATATAATCTTTCTATGAAGAATCATAGAGCTAGTGACAGTAGCTTGAAAGATAAAGTGGAAAACAAAACATTCAGAATGTCATTTTCCCATAGGGTTACTATGGAAGATCCCGCCCCTTTTTTGAACACGTTATTGTACAATTAATGAACCTCTTTTGGAAATTTTGTTTCTTGCATATTAAGAGATAAGAGATAAAGTTTCAAAGATTTCGGTCTAATTGTCTTCGAGATCTTCTTCGGATAATTTTATCTGGACGAGAAGAAAGACAGAAAGAATAATAATCAAATTATATCTGTGTTCGCAGAGCGAAACACAAATGTCTCCCAAACGAACTCTCATATCAGATTTTTGGGCATTATGAGACCCCCTTTCGTAAAAATTGTAAGTTTTACATAGTAAATAAATTTTTCCCAAGGTTGGCAGAGCAAAAATAGTTATTTTGAAATTTCCAATGCTGTGGAACTCTATAATACATGTCACACAACCTTTCTATGAAGTATCATCGAGCTAGTGATAGTAGCTTTTGAGATACAGGGGGGAAACAACTAACCATTCACAATGTCATTTTCCTATAGGGTAACTATGGAAGACCTTATCCCTTTTGAGAGCCCCGAAAGTTCCCTTGATGAACCCCATTTGGAAAAAAAATGTTTCCTGAACTGGAAATATGGGGCTTCCCACAAAGTTTCAAAGATCTCTGAGATCGACTTAGGACATTTTCATCCGGAGAAGTAGAGAGAAAGAAAGAAAGCCGAATAGAAATAAGAAACGCAACAAAAGCAATAAGTCTACTAACTTTGGGAGATTTAATAATCGAGAAGGTAAATTATTCATGAAGAATATTAAATTTCATTCCGTTTTTACAGTTTTATCGAGACCGCCAGATAACCGATATAAGTGTTGCTTCATTAATTGGGTCTTGTCGTTACTAGTATATTGATTTTAGACTAAATGAAGGCACTTTTTCACCTCATTTTTATCAAGACAAACACGGACGAGACCGATAGTAAGTTGTGATTTGTATGGTACGCGATAGTCACAAAAATGCGATATATCTTGCAATTCGCACGAAACCCTGGAACAACTAGGGTTTTCCGGTCTGAATACATTATAGTATTTCGCAAAATATTGAAATTTAACGGATATTAGTGTTCGATCGGTATCACAAATTAGAGTTTAAACCGAACATGCTATACTATATATAGCCAATGAGAAAAGAGAAACCGAAATCGCTATAAGTTATCTAACGTTCTTCCATAAACGGAAACTGGTATTCAGAATTTATTCAAAGCAATCAAAATCGTTCTTCCTGTTTATAACTTATAATTCTCTCTGTTTCATAATTTTTGTTCATTATATGTATTTTGTTGTTATATCTTAACAACCAAATAAAGTTGTGCTTGTGACATAAACTGAATATCGCCGTTTCAGACTGATTAAAAAAATATCTAATTTTTAAAATCCCTGAAGAAAAGTTTTTTTTTATATGACATACACTCTGCTTTAAAGTTCTGATTGGGAAATATTCAGTAAATAAATAAGGCTGTCCCGAGTTCCTATCGTTGTTAACGTTTGTCTTTTTTCTTATTTGTGTTTTTCCTGTGTAGTTCCCTAGCAGATTATGGCATGTAATTATAATTTTCAGTCATTGTAGATGTTTCCTGTTGACCTTTTTATTTCAAATACTCACTTTTCAAAAATGACAAAAGCAAATAACAAAATACTGAAGTTACTGCGAATTTATGTTCTGCATATGCACATTTCGAAAACTTATGTCTCATCAGTGCAGATCATATCAAAACATTTGGAAATCCGTGAATCGAAATACTAGTATTTGCAAATCAGTTTTTAAAATTATATTTCATAATATTTTTTCGAAGGAGTTTATATGTCGCGCTGTGCAAATTTCTTGACACAATTAGGTATTAAAAGTAAAATTTTTAGTTTTTTAGTTTGTGTTTTAAACTTACTCATTAAAAATCACAACTTCTTTTGAAAATTTTACTTCATGATATCCTTTCAAAGGAGTTTTATATGTTGCGATATGCAAATTTCATACAATTTATCAACAGTGGAAATGTCGGCTTCACATGTTTCGTGTCGAATACAAATAAATCTCATATTTAAAGACCTGCCTCTATATTGAGGTCTATATTGTTTCTGTACTGTAATCTAAAATATTGAAAAGACCAAAAGCTCAGATATTCTCTTAAATATGAAATTTAGCAACAAATCGCCTGGTTGTGTATCTATCGGTAGGATATCGATAACCTTCATCGAACCTGAAACTAACACCAACAAATTGACCTAAAAATGATAACAATGGAAATGATTTATTACAATGTATCTGCAATAGATTTAAATTAAGTATAATTATTTTATCAAGTTCTCATGTTCAATATTTCATTTCTTTAATTTACAATTTAGAGTTATCAGAATATTTACCTCCTAAGTACAAAAATACCCAAGATACATATTAAACGATAAATTTTGTTCTAAAAAATGTGGAGAGGTTGTGACGTCATTCAATCAAAATACAAATTTCCGGAGGACAATCATTTCTGTATTTTAGTATAACTGAGTAATGTTTTTCATATTGGCATAGTTATAGATCCGAGGTCAGCCATGTTGGTCTGAGGCGCCAATGTGACTTACCAAGGAGCTATAGCTATGATACCTTTATTAATTAACTTCTTTTCTATGAACTATAACAATTGCTTTTCAGCATTTCTTTACTTTTCATTTTGGTGGACGTTACTTCCTGTCATTGCCCGGCAGCAGACGACACTGAGTGGTGCACTACTTGGTTATTTTATTTTTAATCTTTTTATAAAGAGAGACGATAAATCAAGAGGAAATATGAGAAGCCATATTGGACTAGGCCAATATGGAAAAATCATATTAGCATACTTTGTCATTTATTTTGAATTAGTAGTTTTAAACATATTAAGTGAAATACACTCAAGTTAATTAATAATATGGCTATTGCTACTACTTAATTAATTAACTGCATTTTGATGAGAAACCGTTTGCACATCAAATGAAGTATAAAAATTACTGATATTGCAGCAAACCTGGGTGAGTCTCAAGATTGTCATAATATGTGTGCAAGAAAAATTTTCACCTGCATTTTTTTATATGGTTGAAATATATGATAAAAGCATCAAAACATGTAATTTTTCATATCAATCATGGTCATATATCAATCCTCGAGCCAATAGCTAATGGCTCTTGGGATGAAATAATAACCTTCGGCTGATAAACGACGTGATATGAAAAATGCCATTTGAATAATCTTTATTGGTAATTTGCATGAGTTTTCTTTAACCTCTTTAGGTAGATATTTTCAGTATTTGTTACTACCCGAATAGGGAAAAAATATTGTTAAAAAGTATCCTAGGCAACGCCTTCTTTGTCAATCAGTGCATCAATGTAAACAAAGAAACACACATCAACAAAAACCGTAACAATTGTACAAATATATACTCAACAAAAGAAGTTAGGGTCCGAAGTTTTACATTTCCATTGCAAATGTACCAAGTTTTAGAACGTAGTTTTAAAAAACTAAATCATACACTACACAATAAGTCTCGGAACATCGTGGCTGATGTTTCATGATTATCAGATTACAAACTTGAAAAAAAAGTCTATGGGGTAAATTTTCCATCTGGTCATGCTTCTTCGAAAACACAAATCACTGAAATTTGCATTTTTACTCAAAAAATGAATGCGTTTTGAAAACAAATCAAATTTCAGTCATGAACTGATTGAATGAAGCCTGTTGTTCCATACTTTCTGAGCCTATGTGCTTCAAACGACTTTGTAAAGTCAAAATGTTAACTTTGTGGACCATACCCTTTCAAATTTTGAGAATGACGAAATAAAAAAGTGGACATTTTCATAATGGGAAAAATGGGTATCTTAATGTGAATGCCAGGTTTTTAAGCAATTTTTAACCATTTTTAAAGAATCGATGTCTGTATACAGTCCAAAGATTGAAATACTGGAAAAAATATTAAATTCACGATTAAAAAAAAAATAAAACGTTATTTTTCAAATCTCAAAGATGCAAATTTCAAAATATTTGAAATTGCAGAAAATGTTCATTTTGGTAAGTGTGTCCACTTTGCATAATTTCTTGTCGTTTAGCTCATGCATCGAGACGAAAATAAAGATACACTGTTTTTTTTATGGATATGATCCTTAACTTTTTTTGCAGAGTATATATAGAATAATGGAAGTTTTGTTTTTGATGAGAAAAATATTGGAGATAATAACGGACGACTAGCCCACTTATTGGTGAGAATATTATTGGAGACAATATTTGAAGTATCAGAAGCAAGACTTCTAGTATTCTTTTTATCGGTAATTAACTAAATCATTTGATAGAACATATTTTGAAAAAAAGAAAATCGTTCTTCAAGAAAAGGGGAAATTGACTTTTGACTAGAAAGAGAATTTGATCACCACTTATTTTTTGTGCTCGTTTAAATATCTGGCGGCTTAATTCTTCTGGCGATCTACAAATATTTTACATTTTGTTCGAAACTATTTTTGTCTTTCAGAGATTTTTTTAAAGGAATTTCGTTTTAAATGAATTATAAATGACAGTGACAAAAGTACTGTAGTTGTACTTTTTTTCGCGGGTACTTATTTTTGCGAATTTATGTCTCCATACATGTTCGCGGGTATTTAATTTTGCGCTATCGTCATGAGACTCATGCTTATTATTACTAATTACGCATCTTTATACGTTTACGCGTGTATTTATTTTCGCGAAAAAGTGATAACCGCGAAAATAAGTACAATTACAGTAATCTATTTGTATAAAAAATTGTTTACTTTGATTTTCAGGAGGAGGCTTGGGTGATTTTGTTTAGAAAAATTATTTATTTTCATGAAAATCTCGAACAAATTATTTATTTTGATCAAATGTCACACAAATTAATTATTTACATTTGCAACAAAAATTTATTCTTCAAATCTGAATCAAATTATTTATTTTCATGACAAGTAGGGTTCGAATATGTATTTTAACTAGCACCATGATTAAATTATTTATTTACATAATTACAAAATCACCCATGCCCCNCCCCCCCCCCCCCCCCCCCGGAAAATTAAATGGTCGACCCCTTACAATGTATGTAATTGTAACAGTGAATCCTTTCCACCCGTGTATTCTTTTCCGTTTGGATAAAATACAAGTAAGGACAGAAATTACACTACATAAATAACCTATGGCATTTCTTCTGACGGAAGAAACGCACTAGTGCCAGGTAAAAACACATTAGGGCATTTTATACCCAGACATTCAGCACACCGGAAAGTAAGTGCAGATATTTATCTTTTTTAAACTTTTTTGTGAACCAACTGACTGCGTTATATAGGACGAGACAGTAGTGGGAGCTGGGATAGAAATATATTCTTTTGTGAGCAGCCACGGTAGTAGTTTTTCTTATTGTACTGTTATTTGAGTCCCAATTGCATGAGACGAGTAATGTGCAGAATGAAATTAGTAAAGATAAAAGTTACCTACCAAATTTGTAAAATTTATTTTGCAAGTTAGTAAAATTGCTTACTAAAGAATTTTAGTCATTAAAAACTTTCGATCGTGTCATATACTGATTACCAGTTGTTCGTGAGATATTGTACATCTCGTAAGCTTCCTTTCATTGAAAGATTTAAAACAAAATATTAGCCAACTACCTAAAACGAAACTTTTATCATTTTACATTTACTTTGGCATTATGTTATTTGTGATCAACAAATCAAAAAACAAATATGTAACAATGTGTACTTTGTAAACGATATCTGGAATAATCCTTTATACACTCAATTATAAAGGCAATTTATTTTATGCAAAACAAATGTTCAACAATAGAACTTTACTTAATACAGAAATTTTACAACGAAGCCAATTATCTCAATAAGGGACATAAAACATAAAATCATATAAATTGTTTCATCTTTTGATCATCAAGTAATTATACATAAACGGTCGGTAATTATAATACTTTATTTATATGACTTTTATCGAGTTTAATATTTTGTTCAAAGTTTGATGTCGCCTTTCAAAAATTAGTGTTTAGATGTTTTCTTACAATCAACTTGATGAGCGCTCTGTTTTTGTCTTTACGTTGTATCTGTCCACTACTTTAAGACACTTTTTACTTTTGTAGGGAAACGGATGACAGTGGTTGTAAGAGCGATTTTTCATTTATCATTTATTTTGGTTGAAGATGTCACATCCATGGGATAAATGAGACATGGATATGACATTGTCCGACAATTAGCAATTAACTCCGCTCAAACCGAAGGTAGGGGCTTGAAATTACTATGTGGAATGAGCACAGCTCTTTGTTAAGGGCCCTATTGCAACTTTAAAATGGAGAACCATGATAAAAACGTTGTTCCGTTGCTTACTTTTACAATGTATTTGTAGCGTCAATATCTCATTTTTATTTACTCCATACCTTTCATTGTTAAGTTAAGTAATACTTTGTCCAGTTTTGAAACGATTTATGGTTTATGTAATACAACTTGTCTTTGCATGAATGAGATATGCTTTGGTTAAAATAATTAAATAAGGTAATAAAACAGTTATATTATGCATGTGAGGGCAATAGACTTGAAAATTTTGCCAGCGGTGTCAGAAACCCCAAGTGCTCTGTTGCCCTCGACCGTTGGCCTCCGGTAGTAGAACACTTTGGGGTTCTGACACCTTTGGCAAAAATTCAATCTATTGCCTCATATGTATTTAATAACTGTATATTCACAATTAACATTAATTTTATAACCAATGGAACCTGAATGTATGTGTTTATATGTATATATATATATATATTTCTTTTTTTTTTTTTTTAGTATTATCATTAGTCTGTTATATGTGTTTAAGTTGTACTGCTCAGCAATGGGCGTCTTAATTGACAAAATAAAATAATTTTGAATTTTGAATATTCATGGACAATTCAACTGCTTTGATTAGCTTTTAATTTTTTCCTGTTCCTTTGCCCTTGTTAGCATTTGCTGTTGAATGATTCAAAGAAAATTAGTGTGAATATTAGGTAAATTCTTGTTCAAAACAAGCCTGTACCATATATCACTAAAGGAGTAGGTGCGGTAAGGGCCTTATTTGGCCTCAAAAAATCAGTTTGCTTAAATTCACATTATTTTTTGTTGAAATGTTCTATGGATATAGGTTAACAGTTAAAAGGAAGATTACTGAAGTATTGATATACGATTACAGAGTTTTTCAGTGTAGAAAATGGGACAAATTGCACATTTTCTAAAAAAAATGGCAAATTTGACTCATTCTCAATACTTTTTCTTCATAGGAAAAATAGAGCACAGGCAAGAACCACAAAAATATTCATGTAGGAGGCCCAATGCATCTGTAGTAACAATTTGGTAAAATATCTAATTGGTTCTTGAATGTGCTCTATGTTTCCGATTAGAAAAACCGTTCGAAAATATGCCAAATTCCTTGTATTTCCATGAAAACTTTCAAAAGTAGCTTCAACATGACGTCAGAACTGTACTTATTGTGACGTCATGGGTTCTAAATTTTGTATTTTTTCCTTCAGTGGTATATGAACTTTCAAACCAACATTAAATAAAATATCCAGGTGCAACTTAAAAAATCACCGAAATTTAGGGCCAAATCAGGCCCTTATCGCACCTTGTCCTTTGTCTTTAAGTTCGTTACAGATGCAAGTTACAACATGAAAATGATATCAAAATGATTCAATTTATGTAGTGATGCATAAGGTCCATTTAAGATCTATTATGGAAGGGGAAGTTTGGTGCGCCATAAAACCGGTATACTCCACCTTTTTGAAATGCCTGTACCAATTCAGGACCATTGCGATTTACAGTTTCTCCAATAGTTTTGCAGCTACTGTGTTCCTGACAATACTGTTCGGTAATTTTGTAATAACATTCATGATGATCTGAAAGGTAGATAATACATGCAAACACATTTGAGATTCTAGACTTGATTTCTTGGTAAACTGCACTTTTTCAGCAAAATGGAGAATAAAGGACCAGCAATTGGTATTGATCTTGGAACCACATATTCCTGTGTAGGTGTATTCCAGCATGGTAGAGTTGAAATCGTTGCTAATGATCAAGGAAATAAAACAACTCCCAGTTATGTTGCTTTCACTGATACGGAAAGGCTTATCGGTGACGCAGCGAAGAACCAAGTGACCAAGAACCCAAGTAACACAATATTTGGTAAGTTATGAGACAGTGATTATATTTTTATTCTAAAAATTCGATGTGGTTTTTTTGTGCTTTAAAGCAGAAATCTTGTTTATGCAATAATTTGCTTACCATGTTGGTGATTTGTCTCACTGTATATTCAATTTCAGTCCCTACAAACACATGGCAACGATCAGCAAATGGAACGATTAGATCTTTTTCATCATCTTGAAGTCATCATGAGGCTTTCAACAATGAGCCATCACTCAACAAATATAAATATCGGGCTAAGTACTCATAAACAAACACTGCCATCCGTTGACCGAAAAAGGACAAGAAGACAATAAACATGCAAACAACAACAGGACCTTGCACTCAAAGCTTTTGATTGTAAGAAAACTTGAAAAAAATTTTGAGATGCTAACTGCAGGCATTATATATAAAGCTTGCCAAAAAAAAAATAGCTTATTTTTAAGAGAGCCAAAATGTTAAATTTTGATAGCAAATTCATATTAGAAATTCTCTCATGAATAAGATCATAATAACACATCTTTTTGTGGAGTAATGTTCAATAAAGAAACATATAATTTTTTTCAGATGCTAAACGTCTCATTGGAAGAAAATATAATGACCCCGTAGTACAAACTAATATGAAAACGTGGCCATTTAAAGTTGTCAATGATAACGAAAAACCTAAGATTCAGTTGGAATATAAAGGTGAAGTAAAGACCTTCGCTCCCGAAGAAATCTCATCGATGGTCTTATTGAAGATGAAAGAAACCGCAGAAGCATATTTGGGTGAAGTAAGTGTTTAAGTTTATAAGTCCATTAAACGCATTAAAAGATAAAATTGCACAAATACACATCTATGTAATAGTGATGAAGTTAATAATTGAACTTATAAATAATAAATAGTTGAACTTCCAACTATTTATTATTTCAGTTGTTATGAATTTTAAAGCTAGAAACACCTTTTGACAGAATCCAAGGGTTGGGAATGGATAATCAAAACAGAATTATTAGATCAAGAAAAGTTGACCTTAAAATTATCTATCTTTTCAGACCATTTCAAATGCTGTTATTACAGTTCCAGCAAACTTTAATGACTCCCAAAGGCAATCTACAAAAGATGCTGGTACAATATCTGGACTGAATGTTCTACGTATTATAAATGAACCAACTGCTGCAGCTATAGCCTATGGGTTAGAAAATAAGGTATATATAGAGAAATGAAAGCTCACTATATATTTCAGTACTGGTGTACTTGTTCTTGAGAGAATGGATATACTATCATCCTTTCAAATTTTGCCATTTTATTTATTGTTTTTTTTTTTGTAATTTTCAAATGTTATTCTGACCGCTTGTCTTTAGTGCCTACATCTCACAATTTTATAATGCAAAATTTCTTGAGATTGACTCGATGAGTGTTTCCAAATTCATTATTGGTTTCAGCGACCAAATTATTTCATGTGTTTCCTGACTTGCAGCCATCTTTAATAAGCTTCTCGCTTTTTTGAAGGAGACCATCTAAGGACCATGAAAGTTGGGTAGTGTCTAAGAAAAAGAACTTTGAATAGGTTATCCAAAGGGGCCAGAGTTAAACCAATCTTTTCACCTCTTTTGCNATGATGTATGCTTTAGCAAGTTAGACTATCTAAATGTAAGTTCACACCCTTAACAAAGTACTAAATGTCCGTGAACTGTCATGGCGGCCATGGTGACGCGCTTAATATGGACGGACGGGTCAGAGAATATGTGAATAAACCAAGTTTTTGGACAAAAAATAACAATATTAAAATGTGCTTTAAGCTTGTATTGGAGTGCTCTAGAATCTCAAACATCAAATTTTCCAGGAGCCACTTTCCAGACGTCTTCTCGTTGCAGCCTCACTTTCGTCTTTTCTTAAAGTGTTATTTTTCTCAACCATACACGGGCTAGAGTAGATTTTGGATGTATACCGTCCTTATAAAGCGTGAAGTTATACTTATCACTTGCCTTTTGGTGTTTATTTTTAGAATCAATAGTGGGTCTCGATGGGGTATAAGCGGGAAGCGGGATTGGCCTTTTTAAGGAAGCGGGAAACGGGATTTTGGCAAAAAAGTGCACGTGAAAACGGGAAAGGATGTCGAGCGTGAAGCGGGAACCATGTGAAACCGGGAAAAGCCGACTCTTAATTTAAGAGTCTTTGTAAAATATTTTCCCGCCCGGGAAACGGGAAAATGGATAAAAAATTGCCGGGATTTCGGGAAAGGGACCGCCCCATCGAGGCCCCCTTAATAATATGTAGAACGCATGCAGTGAAGCTTGGACTAGAAGTTGGTCAGATAACGTTTTATAGGATCATTCTTCGTCAGCGTGATGTCTTCAGATAAACATTGTGCTGATGGCCTTTATTCCATTCATATATAAAGTAAGGGGTAGTTCTAGGAAGGTTAATTTGCACCCTGGATAATGAGAAAGCACTTCCGAAATTTTCTGGAAATTGTTTTACTGTAGATTCACTGTAGTGGTTTCTGAAAACTGGTCCTAAGTTGTCTTTGAATCTGACGAGGATCGTATTTCAAATTGGTCCGAGAACTGGTCCGACTTGTCTTCAAATATGGTCCGAGTTGCCCCAAATTGGTCCGAGTAGTCTTGGTCCGACGGGTCCTTGGTCTGAGTTGTCCTGATTCCGACACCTGCATGAAAATATTATGAGGGGGGGGGGGGGGGGNTTTAAGCCCGGGATTTCAGGATTTTTATGATTTAAGCCCGGAATTTCGGTAAATTTATTCACCGGGAATCGGGATTTCATCAGTCTTTAAGTTTCTTTGTAGTTCGGGATTTCGGGATTTAGAAAAAAAAAGATTAGACCCCCTCCTGCCCCCCCCCTGAAATGCTCGGGCCGAGTTCACAAATATGGCGATTTGATCAATTCATTGTACCACTTGATTAAGAATCGATTAAGACTGTGTTGATTGAATTTTACTTTCTATTTTTTGTTTTGTTCTAATGCGTGTTCTAGAAAAGTCACGATTCCCCGAATAATTTACTTGTTGCTAATGTGTCGGAGATATAAATAACTTTTCTGGAAAATTCTGAGTGATATCACTTCCTTTGTCAGTATAAAAGAAAGTTCAGTCACGCGATTTCCAGTTAAAGAATAGATTATAGAGAAGGAAGTTAGAAGAAGAGAGAGGAACTTAGCCAAAAAAACAAGTAAGTTGTACTTCAGTATAGAACATTCAAACTAAACGTATTATTAAAAATGGCATGAACTGGTGCCGCTAAAACATTGCATCTGGTTTTATTGGTGATTAGATAATTTTGTTAAACTTTAAGTTTCGGAGTTTTTTCCAAGACAAGTCAGTGTATGTCTGCATGAAAGGAAAAAGAAGGTAAAGTTTTGTGCTCACTTAAATCAAAGACATACTCTATGCATGTATATTTTGGCCCTAAAAATTCCATCCCCTCAGAACCTAGGACTAATCCATCGAACTATCGACTTGTTTCATTAACTAGTCAAATTGTTAAATTATGGAAAGGTTAATTCAGGATGCCGTAACTTCACATTTAACTAGAAATCGATTATTATCATGCCACCAACATGGTTTCCAGAATTGTAGTTCTTGCATTACTCATCTGATAGAGTGTTTAAATGACTGGACTGAGTCTTTTGACTGCAAATGGCACTGATTGTATTTATTTAGACTTTGCTAAGGCATTTGATACTGTCCCTCATCAGAGATTGAAGCTTAAAGTTAGTAATATGGGAATTCATGGAAATATTGTACGATGGATAGTATCATTTCTTAGTAATCGTCGTCAAAGGGTTATGCTTCCTGGTGGATCTTCTGAATGGAAACCTATTACCAGTGGAGTTCCGCAAGGCTGTATTCTTGGTCCAATTTTGTTCATAATTTTTATCAATGACATGCCTGAATGCGTTGGTTCTACTGCTAAACTTTTTGCCGATGATCATGATGATACTAAGCTATACAGAAAGATATTTGAGCCCGATGATTATCAAAGGTTACAAGATGATTTGAACACTTTATCCACATGGTCAAAAATTTGGTTATTACGTTTAAATGAATCAAAGTGTGTTGTGTTACGGATTAGGAGATGCTTTGACTTTATATACAGTTTAAATGGTATACCTTTTATTGATGAAGATTATCAACGAGATTTAGGAGTTTTGATTTCTAATGACTTGCTTCCTGAACATCATATATCGCATATTGTGAAATAAGCTAATCAACGCTTAGGACTGATTAGAAGATGTTTTACAAATTTATCGACTGAGAAAGTATCTACTTTGTATAAAACTATTGTGCGTCCAATCTTTGAATATATGGATCAAGCGTTTGGTCACCCTATTTAGTTAAAGACATTCAAGCTTTAGATAAAGTTCGTGGAAGGATACTTTAGGTTTGCACTCCATCCATATGTCAGTCAGTCCATCACCCTAAGTTTTCAGGTCTAAGATGTAACAGATTAACTTTGGCCGCATTCGAGACACCTGTTCCTGACACGAGTGTGTGAACTCGGAATGATATGAACATCACGAACACCAAGAACACGACACTTGGAACAAACTTTTGTTCCGAGAATATGCTCCTGCTTTGAGGTGGTGTGTATTCCTTGAACAGAAATCAAGATGGTGACTGATGGAAACAAATTTTAAGAGATTGAATGTTTTTTGTTTGTTTGATCAAAGATGAATATGATATGATGTTTGCATTTTATATACATGAAAAGTAAACTAAAGACAAAAATATATTTCTAAGCATATATAATAACAAAAAGAATCATTTATAAGATGTGAAAAAAAGACCAATTGACTGGCATGATACCGGAATGCTCTTTGAAAGACTTCATTTGATTCAAAAGTAAGAGCTACTGTACGTGTCTCCCGCACATCGGGAGATGAAAAGTTGGGGGAGAAAATTTAAAACAATTCTTAATCAAGTGCATCAAAAATGTCTTAACACTTGAGGGATATATAACTAGTTAGTTGCATTAGATGCAGTAAACACGAAGGATGAGACTGAAATGTCGGCAAAATTGGCTTTGTATTGATGTTTTCCATGTTTTTCCCATTTGGAAATGCCTGTTACTTGGGAGAGCCATTAATTTTTTAACTTTCTTGTGCCCAATTCCATTACTTCAATTTATGCAGTTAAATTTTTTAAGACGGAGAAAATTTGAAGGGGAGCTAGGGCCAAAGGGCGTCTTACTTTTACCGCCAGAGAAAAAAAATGTTGTGGCAATTATGTACAATGTACTAAGTATTAAGGTAGTTGAGGTGTCTTGGTTTCTGACATAAGAACTTTTTAAAAATTTGTACAATGAATCTTTGAGCAATATGCTATAAAAATATGCAAAAAAATTTGGGGGTCACGGATATGTCAAAACAGATACAGAGCTCTAAAGAGTGGTCAAATATGATGTTTTCGCACTATATTTACAATAGAATTATATAGGAAATAGCCCTATACCACAATTCAAGAGCATATTTTTTCCATAAGCTGACATACAATTTTTTCCAAACTTTGTATATTTATTGGTACTATGTAGAACTTCAATTTAAAAACATAAAAAAGATATGTCACGGACCTTTTGAAAAAGTTATTTCACAAAGCATGAAGAATTTGTTAGTTTTTCAAGAAAGGGGAGATAACTTAATTACAGTAATTTGGGACCCTTGAATTAAAAAAAAAAACATTTATTTTGGAAAAATGATATTTAATGTGTTTTCTTAAAATGCTTTTGACAAATTCAAAAAAGAATTGGCATCAGCTACCAATTTTTATAAACAAACTTAGAAAATTTCACCTATTCCATGGTGTTCCAGTATAGAATTATCTCCCTTTGATCAACCTCTTAGAATGTTTGTTCCAAACTTCATACTTATTGTTCATTTTTATTTGAATTGCTGTATTGAACACATACATAATCATTTAGACAAAATTCTCATTGAATTATTGAATTTTTGCTTGGATGCGCAAAAAGATGCTCAGTTTTAGACACCCCAACTACCTTAAGCTACACATACAGCTATAATTTAACACATCACATATAATTATAGTTTAACACAATCTTACTCATTTGAAACATGAAACATTTTTAGGATTTGAATGAAAAAAATAGTCAAAAAATTGTTCGCTTGCTAACGATTTACGCTACTCGTTTCTAAAATCCTTTATCTGGCCCTGATTAAATGGACTACAGAATTCCTTGTCGTTTAATTTCCTTCTGTTCAGCATACTCAGCGAATTACTGGGCGATTTTTTCTTTGTCTTACAAAAGAATTTACTTCGACAATAATTACAACTGTAATTTTAACTGCCATTTGTGTTCGAGAATGCTGTTCGCACTTGAAATGTTACTGCCGTTCGAGTATTCCGAGAACATATTCTTACTTCCAAGAACAACTGTCTCGAATGCATCCTTTGAGTTTGGTTCAAGTTCATTGATTATTGACAAGA
>MJUU01063974.1:37494-60354 GCA_002080025.1 Modiolus philippinarum
TTAGTGGTAGGGTGTTCATATTTGATATGTAACTTCCTTATGATGACAGCTTTCTTCTGGTACCATACTTGTAGACATGTTGACCTTGACCTTGCTCTGAGGGCAATTTTTTAAAAACTTTAACTTTGCTTCTAGAATTAAGATGTTTAGTGGTAGGGTGTTCATATTTGTTATGTGATGTTCTTTTGATGAGAGCTTTCTAATGGTACCATATTTATAGACATTTTGACCTTGACCTTGCCCTGAGGGCAATTTTTTAAAAACTTTAATTTTGCTTCTAGAATTAAGTTGTTTAGTGATAGGGTGTTTATATTTCATATGTGACTTTCTTGTGAAGAAAGCTTTCTTTCGAATTTATTGTGCATTGAGGTTACTAGAATCCCCGGCGAGCTATGTTGTCTTCTGACAACTCTTGTTTACTATTACATTTACTAGTATTGCTGGTGTAATAAAGATATTGTTTTACAGGTTTTATGGGTGCATGTAGGGGACTTTTGTATTGAATTTCAATACAATCAACACTTGTCCACTACAATTCATGATTTGCTAAAAATAAACCATTAAATTTGCCTGTTACATGTATAATCTATTGATGGTTGTAGTTTCATTGGAGAATTAAGATTGTCATCTATTCTGAAGATGTGCTAAGTATATATGACAGAAGCACTTTTGAACATCTTGACTCAATTTTTTGGTGATGTGTACTTTTCAGGAAAATGGGAGATAAAGGACCAGCAATTGGTATTGATCTTGGGACAACATATTCCTGTGTAGGAGTATTCCAGCATGGCAAAGTTGAAATCATTGCCAATGATCAGGGAAACAGGACAACTCCCAGCTATGTTGCCTTCACAGATACAGAAAGACTTATTGGTGATGCAGCAAAGAATCAAGTGGCCATGAACCCTAGTAACACAGTATTTGGTATGTTCTAAGACAGTGAATTTGTTAATCATGTTAATAGAACTTTAATTGAAAAATACATAAATACAGTACACACAGAGTGTTTCAGTTACAAAACACCCAGGTCTGACATGAGTGAAAACACTGACAATTGCTGGTGAAATGCTGGTGTTTTACACTGATATTTATGACTGGCCAATATAATTTCCAAGTCGTGTATGTAATTAACTACAGGAAGTTTGCTGGTTTTTTCACAAATATTTACACTGTGAAATATGTCAGACCTGAGTGTTTTGTAACAGAAACACTGTGTGTGTACTGTTACAGATCTTTTTTTCTCTGCTTACAACATGTACATTTTGTACTTATTACATTTGTATTATATTACACCTCCTGTTTAGCAGTGAATGCCACGTCATTTTAATTATAAGCTTTTCATCAGGAGTCGCCAAAAGAAGTGGGGAGGATGGAAGCCTTTTATATTTTATTTTTTATTCTGCCCTACCTTTAAATTTAATAAGGTTCAGACTAATATCAAGGTATACTGTAAATGTGGTTATTTTCGCAGGGGGTGTCATACCTGAGCCTTTCACATGGCTAATTACCCCACACCAAAATTTCCAAGTTTACAGTTATCACCATTATACAGGAAATGACAACATTTGTGTTGAAGCAACGTCTTTCCAGTTCTGAAGACATCTTTTTTTTTTGGTTGGTATTACTCTTAATTTTTGACCTGACTGGTTTCGGGTCAATTATTTCGGGATTATTCGTTTTAAACTTACCTATAAGACCGAGAAAATTAAGCCACGCCCAATCTGTTCAATAAATTTTAGTAATAAAGGTGTGGTGAAAATCTACTATTTTAACGTGATGTGACCTGCCATCGAATATTAATTATTTTTCAGATGCTAAGAGACTCATTGGAAGAAAATATGATGATTCTACAGTACAAACTGATATGAAGACCTGGCCATTCCAAGTTGTCAACGACAACAAAAAACCGAAGATTCAGGTGGAATTCAAGGGGGAACAAAAGACCTTCTTTCCTGAAGAAATCTCATCAATGGTTTTAGTAAAAATGAAAGAAACTGCAGAAGCATACTTGGGCAAAGTAAGTTAATAAGTGGGCATTTTATCTGCCCCTTTTCATTCATCATCAAATCTCAGTTGAATTGTCTTCTGTTATTGCAGCTGTACAATCACCATTCAAATGATCAGAATGATGTGGCAAGTATATTAAACAGCAAGAATGGTGTGTTTCTTTTACTGTTCAGTATACTAAATCCGCATTATTCTGATCTTTGTGTGTATTGGCTTGAAAATAGGATCAGTTTTACACTGAGAATTATATCCAAGTGTAGCTTATTGCTATGAAGGAGTGTGAACTAACGAATCAATATGTCGGGGTTTTTGATCTTTATACATATGTTAAACCTAAAGTCAGGAATTAATTCTTGAGGATAGAAATTGAGAGGGTCAAATTGTTTAATTTTGTCAATAATATTTGGTCAGTTGTCAAAGAATTTAATACCAGTTCAATCTACAATATATCTATTTGATTCCATAGCAAAGGGACTAATAGTGACTAATATCGAGGTTAGAAAAACTCATGTAAATTTTTTTTATCTTGCAAGAAATTTAAGAACATGTACCTTAAACAGAAACATCTGGCCGAAAATGTTTAACTTAATGTCAAATAATACTTGTAGGTTTATCAGGTATAGGGATTTTCAGGTACTTGTAATCTAATAAAATCTTCCAAAATTTTCCTATGCCCGAGACTAGTAGAAATTGTAAGATTTTTCTTTTTGAACATTGAATCTTCTGCTAGGGCTAGAAAAAATTAAGTTTGGGATAAAAGTACACAGGACCTTACTAGCCCCTCTGAACTAGTGAATCAAAAAGGGTTTGGCACAGACTGTTTTCATGTATGTAGCACACTTCTATGAAGAAAATAGCCTGTTGACTTTTACCAAAAACAACTGTTAGCTGACAGTAATGTTTGAGAATTGAATTTTCTAATTTACTGTAAAATCATATTTTAGACAAAATGATCTTTATTTCAGTCAATATCCAATGCTGTAATTACAGTACCAGCATACTTTAACGACTCCCAAAGACAAGCTACAAAAGATGCTGGTACAATATCTGGAATGAATGTACTACGTATCATTAATGAACCAACTGCTGCAGCTATAGCTTATGGCTTGGACAAAAAGGTATGTACACATATTCAAATGCCAGTCATTGTCAAGACAAAAATAAAAAAAAAATTACCTAAATTCAGGTATGTCAAGGTTTGACACGAAAGAGTCACAAAAGAGAGGGGAGACCATTTGGGATGCTGGAATTGGCCATTTTTAGCTCACCTCACCAAGTGAGGGGGGCTTATGTGATACCCTGAGCATCGGCATCGGCGTCCGGTTAGAAAGAATGGTTACAGTCCATTCCTGCTTACTGACATGTCCCACATCAACCATATTGGTATGAATGATGCATTTTGGGATGACAACTGCAATGCATGCTTCGGGTAATGTCTGTGACCTACATTTTACACATGAGCGACTTGGTTAGGAAGAATGGTTATAGTCCATTCCTGCTTATCAACCATATTGGTATGTATGATGCATTTTGGGATGACAACTGCAATCATGCTTCGGGTTATGTCTGTGACCTACATTTTACACATGAGCGACTTGGTTAGGAAGAATGGTTATAGTCCATTCCTGCTTATCAACCATATTGGTATGTATGATGCATTTTGGGATGACAACTGCAATGCATGCTACGGATGCTGTCTTTGACCTACATTTTATGCATGACTGACTTGGTTAGGTGGAATGGTTAAAGTCCATTCCCGCTTACTGACATGTCCCACATCAACCATATTGGTATAAATACCGAGGTTACTGTGAATTTACTTTCTGCATATGCGCATTTCGACAACTTATGTCTCTTCATGTATGATGCATTTTGGGATGACAGCAACAATGCATGCTTTGGATGCTGAGTCTGACCTATTTTCATACGACCGAAAAAATTTTGCGGTCGTATTATGGTATGGCGCTGGCGTCGGCGTCTGTGGACAGCATAACTTTGGTTCTAGTGAACAGATTGTTACCAAATTTTAGCATGATGTTTGTTGGCACAAGCTTAAGCTGGGGTTTTGATTTCGCGTTCCCTGCCCAACCCGTTTTTGAAAAAGAGGCAAAAAAGGGGCCAAAAAGGGGTTAAATTAGGTATTTTAGTGTCTGTGGACAGCATAACTTTGGTTCTAGTGGACGGATTGTTTTCAAATCTTAGTATGATGTTTCTTGGAACAATCTTGAAAAACGTTTTTTGCCTTTAGTTTTTGGTCCCACCCATTTCAGAATTAGGGGCCAAAAAAGGGTTTAATTGGGTGTTTTCACATATTTGACTGTAGAATCTTTATTATTTATTGGATTTTGATGGGGTTTGTTTCAGTGTGCTCCTGAGGAAATTTCCAATCGGTAGTATGCCAACGGATTTCATGTAGCATGTACTGATCACGAGATAAATGGGGCCCAACAGAGGCTAATCTCAAAATTTTTTTTTTTTTTATTTTAAGTCCGATTTTGATGCAGTTTTTTTCAATGGATTCCTTGTGAAAAATTAATATGGCACTCAGCTATTAGATTTTTGGTAACTTGTTTCCTTTCCCAGCTATGAGGGGCCGAAGGGGCCAAATTGCGAATTTGCAGATAATGTGGAATTTCTATTTTTCATCGGATTTCAATGGGATTTTTTTCTTTGGATTCCCCTTGATCTAAGCTTTCAGAAATACGTTTACGGATTTGGCGTAGCTCTTACCGTTTCCGAGCTACAAGGGGTCAAAGGGGCCAAAATTGCAATTTTTCTAAATATATCGAATCTTTATTTTTCATCGGATTTCGATGGGATTCCTCTTGATCTAAGCTTTCAGCATTATGTCAATGGATTTGGCGTAGCTCTTACGGTTTCTGAGCTACTAGGGGTCAAAGGGGCCAAAATTGCAATTTTTTAAATATGTCAAATCTTTATTTTTCATCAGATTTCCATGGGATTTTTTTCTTTGGATTCCTCTTGATCTAAGCTTTCAGTAGTATGCCAAAGGATTTGGCGTAGCTTTTACCTTTTCTGAGCTACAAAGGGTCAAAGGGGCCAAAATTGCAATTTTTCTAAATATGTCAAATCTTTATTTTTCATCTGATTTTGATGGATTTTTTTTTTATTTCTATGGATGTAAAGTGTTAGTTGATAATAACATATTTTGCATAGCTCTTACAGTTTTTTTTATCAATAAGTGATCAAAAGGGTTGATTTTATCCGTAGTTTGTTTCCAGCTTATAACTGTGTCAAGCTTCTTTTTGTGTCCATCTAATTATTGTGTCAAGCTCTTTACTGTGTCCACATTCACTTTGAACTACTTTTGTTGAAATTTCAGTGATCGACATGCTGCAGTTGTATCATGCTGCGCTCGGCGTAGCCCTTTATTTACGCATCAGTGACTAGGTTAGGTAGAATGATTAAAGTCCATTCCTGCTTACTGACATGTCCCACATCAACCATATTGGTATGTATGATGCATTTTAGGATGACAACTGCAATGCATGCTTCGGATGCTGTCTGTGACCTAGATTTTTACGCATGAGCAACTTTGTTATGTAGAATGGTTAGAGTCCATTCCAGCTTGCTGACATTTCCCACATCAACCATATTGGTATGTATGATGCATTTTGGAATGACAGCAACAATGCATGCTTGGGATACTGACTCTTAACCTTATTTTACGCATGAGCCAATTGGTTAGGTAGAATGGTTAATGTCTATTCCAGCTTACTGACATGTCCCACATCAATCATATTGGTATGTCTGATGCATTTTGGGATGACAACAACAATGCATGCTTTGGATGCTGTATGTGACCTACATTTTACGCATGAATGAACCTTTTCAAAAGTTTGATTATAGTCCATTCCTGTTTACTGATATGTTAAACATGTGACAGTGCTGTGCAACGAGATTAGCTTAGCAGGCTGTGGCTGCTTTCTATGTTTATCTTAAGGAAATCAGGATTGTCCATATTTAAGGCGGGGAATTTGGGATCAAAATGCCATCAGGACATTGGAAAGAGGTGTTATTAGACAGAGATTTAGGGTTTTTTTACTGTTTTCGAAAACAGTAATTTGTGATCGGCTTGAAGCCATATTGGTTTGTTTACATGACTTCCGGGAACTACAAAATATACGCTCGTATAAACGCTAGAATTTAGCACCCGATATCACTACGAGTAAAGAAAGATACCTGATGTTTACTGATCACAACCAGGCAATTTATCGCTTAAATACCGGTCAACTTTGACAAATCATGTGTGCTTTTAAGGGATTTTACGGTCGTGAAACGAAATTAGAGGAAAAACGAGATTTGCAAGAAATTCTAAAATCACGTGTCGATCAATAGCCAATTAAAATCGGGATTTCATCTATCAACGTGGTTAGACAGCTGAGCCTGTGATAATCAATACCGGTGGATATTTAACTTTGAAGACTTGAGAGACGTTATTAGAGTTATATCCGGCAATCGTAGTCACTCATGTCGTTATGTATCACGTTTAACCAGTCCATCGGTCGGGAGTATTGAAATTACGGTTCTTTGACCACAAACTTCTATATTTGGAAAAAAAAACCTCAGAACTTTTCTATACCACCCAGTGACGTAATCAAGGAATACCGGGATATATTCCTTAGCCTATGGAAAGTCCAGAGAATTCCGAAGTTTACTTTCGTTTTCTTGTCAATGAAGTTGACAATTTTGCATTTCTCAACAAAAAGATTGTCCCCCCCCCCAAATTGAGCGGAAGGTAATCGAATTGGGCTCATGACATTCTTTGAAAAGATAAACATCTATGGAAGTAAACCAGACCAAGTTTTATTTTATGACGGAAATAACAAAATAAACATGGGTTGAAGCAAGCAGGTGTGGAAGCGATGTCTGCATACTTAGTAAAATTTTCTTATTAGTAACAAGGCCCTGTGGTTGGACACGGCTAACAAACATGCTGGTACTGCTCTATTCATGAAAGGGGTTACACACAAAAAGGTAATAATTTAAATCACTCGTGTTACTGAATTTGTTGGAGCAGAAACATATTTAGAAATTGTAATGCTTTATTTTTTTTAATGAAATGCAATGAAAGGAGACAATTTTTATATGTGCATCAAACAAATAATACAGTAAAGTCAAGCCTTCTGAAATGATTTTCCAAATACTTGTGTTTGATCATTTTACTTTTAATTTTGATGATTTTCTGGTCTTCATCGCAACACATTAACTCAGGAGTCTTAAATCCCAGCAATAAAGTTGTTATGTTACATAAAATGTGGGACATGACGGAGCTACATTATACGCAAACGAAGTGAAGCTATGGCCCCAGTTTTTATCGAAGGAAAAAACCTAGATGTGTTTCCTTAAGAGAGGCAACAATTGTACATGTGCAAGTGAGAAAATCTAAAGACTTGCAGATCAATACCAGACTCAGAAACAATGACATATACATAACTGTAGATCTTTGTTTCTGCCAAAAAGAACTTTCTGTTGATTTTTTTACTGCCCCTATTCTAGTTGCAAACACTATGTATAGTACGCTGTAAATTTCTTGCTTGCATGCGATCATAAAGCTAGAAAACAGTAATACTGCGTTTTGACGCTTTGATTTCTATTGGACATTGGGATGATTTATTCTCATATGTTGTAGGTTGGAGGTGGAGCTGAAAGAAATGTATTAATTTTCGATTTAGGAGGTGGAACTTTCGATGTGTCCATTTTAACAATTGAAGACGGAATATTTGAAGTAAAATCTACATCTGGAGATACCCACTTGGGTGGTGAGGACTTTGACAATAGAATGGTCAATCACTTCATTCAGGAATTCAAACGCAAACATAAGAAAGACATAAGTGAGAACAAACGTGCAGTTCGACGTTTAAGAACAGCATGTGAAAGGGCCAAGAGAACTCTTTCCTCAAGTACCCAAGCCAGTGTTGAAATAGACTCTTTGTTCGAAGGGATTGACTTTTACACAAGTATTACCAGAGCTAGATTTGAGGAATTGAACAATGATCTATTCCGTGGAACATTGGAGCCTGTGGAAAAGTCTTTGAGAGATGCTAAATTGGACAAAGGAAAAATCCATGACATAGTACTTGTTGGGGGATCAACTAGAATTCCAAAAATCCAAAAGTTACTACAAGATTACTTTAATGGGAAAGAACTCAACAAATCTATCAATCCCGATGAAGCTGTAGCTTATGGAGCAGGTATGACTTAAATAGTTTCGGAAATTGACAATTTTAGGAAAATTTTATGTCTGAATCCTGTAATATTTATACCATGTATACTTAGATTCAATTTCTAGTGAGAAAACACAGCCTAAGGATTTCTTTTTCCACAAGATTTTTAAATTATGTGAAAGATATTAAAGGATTTTTTTCAATTCCCGGTAACATGAGAAATTCCTCTTAGAGATAATTGTAATATATAGAGGCTGATCATAAATGGCAAACCAATTATCCCAGAGTTTGCAAAAACATTATATTGCAGAACTGGCAAATTTAGTAAGTCAAACTATTTCTTGTGGGACATAATTAAGAAAAGTTGACTGATATATATATTATACGATAGACCTTACAGTTTTTTGGCATTATCAGGGCCAATCATTTTCGCAAACTCCCTTATCTAACTTAAGCCATATGAATTTTTGCTGATTTATCACACCGGGTATCCCTATATAGATGCCACGGAGAATTTTTGCTCCGTGTGTATTGTATCTTGCTTTTTCCTTTGATGTTATGATAAATATTACACGTAGCTCATGTTTGCTCCTTGTGAATTTTATCATAACATCAAAGGAAAAAACATGATACAATGCACACGGAGCAAAATGTTCTGTGGCATATTTATTGGGATACCCGGTGTGATTTATGTCATTTAATAATTGGAATACAGAATCAAGTTGAAATTTGAAATTCTTTGATATGAGTTTCTGATGTAATTGTGTTGTTCTAGTTCACAAAATTTTGAGATAACTTACACATAAAAGTATGTGTACATTGGGTTAATTATTTCTAATTTGAAGTTTTGATTTTTCAGCTGTCCAGGCAGCCATCTTGTCTGGTGATAAATCTGAAGCAGTACAGGACTTATTACTTTTGGACGTTGCTCCACTCTCTCTTGGTATTGAAACAGCTGGAGGTGTGATGACGGCCTTGATCAAACGTAACACGACCATTCCCACTAAACAGACGCAGACATTCACGACATACTCGGACAACCAACCAGGTGTACTTATCCAGGTATACGAAGGAGAAAGAGCTATGACCAAAGACAACAATCTGTTGGGCAAGTTTGAACTGACAGGAATCCCACCGGCACCCAGAGGTGTTCCTCAGATTGAGGTGACATTCGACATCGATGCCAATGGTATCCTGAATGTATCGGCTGTGGACAAAAGTACAGGAAAAGAAAACAAAATCACCATTACAAATGACAAAGGTATTAAAGTTTATGGCAATTTCCCAAAAATTCCATTTGATCCCCGAATTTTGGTTCCCAAAAGGATATTTTGTCAATATGATACATTGGCAGATCCAAGGGGGGTTCCGGGGTTGGAACCGCCCCTTTTTTGTCTCGCCTGCGACGTCTTCGCGAAGGAAGGCGAGACATAGCGATCATAGATTCCGTTGTCGGCGTCGTCGTCAACATTTGGTTAACCCAAATGTTAAACTTTTTTTGGAACTTCAATAACTCTGAAATATTGCTCGATAGCAATGAATTTTTGACACAATATTCAGTACAACTGCATTATTGAATCCCAATTATATTTTTGAAACAAAATATTCCCATTTTTCCGTATTTTGCCATTTGTTTTTTTTTCAATATTTTTTTTTGTTTCCACTATATCTCAACACCTACATGCCATAGACAGATGATGATTGGTAAGTGGTTACATCTTTAGAAGTCACTAACATCCATACCAGAATTATCACCGTGACCTATATTTTCTGCATCAATGAATTTGACTTAATTTTCACTTTGGTCCAAAATATCAACAAAGTTTAAACAAATTGGAACTTAGGAAATTTGATTTTGACATAGAATTGTTGCATGTAGTCCATAGATAAGCAATAAACTTTCAGGATTTTTTTCCGGTTCCAACTTTGGTAAATTTCCTGAAAATGTCCAAGACTTAACAATTTTTGAAATTTTTTGCATGCAATCAAATATTTTAGCAATTTTTCATACCAGACATAATTCTGAAACTTAAGAATAAAAAATATGGTTCCAATTTTGGTAAATTTCCTGCAAGTCTCAAAGACAAGCAGTATTAGGGAATTCATGTTAGCAGCCATGCTTTTTGATTGAACTTTAGTGAAAACAAAAATTCTCAATGCTTAGATTTCAAAAAATTTTGATTCCAATTTTGGTAAATTTCCTGATACTCCAAACTAAGTCAAAGACATGCAATTTTTTGAAATTCTTGTTAGCAACCATGCTTTTTGGATGAATTTTTGTCAAAACTAATATTGCCAATGATTAGATTTCAAAAATTTTTGGTTCAAATTTGGGTAAATTTCTGGATACTCACAAAGACCAGTTATTACTTAAAATATTTAGTAACCACATCTTAATATAGACCAAATTATAATGAAAGCGGAGTGAGCAGGCGGAACCTTTGCGAATTATTGGACAATCATGGATTTTTAAATGAAAATCATGGTATTTCACTAATAAATACCCCAAAAATTTACATACCTCGCTCCACTCAGTGAAAATTTTGTTCACTTCTTAATTTGAACCCCCCCCCTTTTCAAATTCCCTGGATCTGCGCCTGTGATATACCCTAAATGGCTTTAAAAAGACTATTCCCAAACAACCATGGTAAAGCCCTGCAGCTCATTTTACTTGTAATTATCCTATACTACACATACAAAGGACAAAATAGCAATTGAAGCTAGAGGGATCACATTCCTTGTCAAATACTCAATGAGGCTCCTTTTATGTCTATGCATATACAGTAAAACCTCAATGTACATGTAATTACAAAGTATAACAGTAAACACCTACAATGGCCGAAAATTATAATCACATGCCAAAATGCACAAGCCAACTACCCTAGGAAAACACTAATGGAGATGAGAGACAACATTAATAATAATGGGAACTCGGAATAGACAGACTTTTTTTATGCCCCCGCGACGAAAAGTCGGGGGGCATATTGTTTTACCCTTGTCCGTCCGTTCATTCGTCCGTCCGTCCGTCCGTCCGTCCGTACGAATGAAAAACACAACTATTCATGTTTTTGAGAAAGTTTGCAAACAAATTCAAACTACTTCAAAGGAATCTAACTTACAATAAGTAGATGTGCACACACATATCTTTTTGAATATTCAAAATGGCGGCGGTTGCCATGGAAACTGAAAAAAGGCGGGAAAATTCAAAGTGCCTCAAATTTGATGAAACTTTACAAAAAGAATGTCTAGCACCCATAGAAATGATTTTGGGTCTCAGAATTTTCAAAATGGCTGCCGTTGCCATGGAAACTGGAAAAAGGCGGGAAAATTCAAAGTGCCTAAAAATGGTTGAAACTTTACAGGAAGATTGCCTAGCACCCATAGAATTGATTTTTGGGCTCAGAACTTCCTTTTTATATATTTTGGAAAAAGGGGAGGCATATCATTGTGTCCATACTTGTACTGTGTCAACACCTGTTTTGAGTCAACACACACTTAAATATGCACTTGCCATATTGATTCAGGGTTCAATGAGCGGGGGCATAATTGGTTGCCATTCGGCGACAGCTCTAGTTGTTTGACAGATTTCGGGGGTGAAGGAGGCTCATGATGTTGTATATATCAAGGACTTCTTGAAACCTACTAGTATTTTAATTGATAATGCATTGTAGATTTCATGAAATGGTAAAAAGAAATATATATAGGTCCATGTGCCTTTAACGTAGATACAAAGAGATTAAAAATTTGAAGGGAAAAGGATTTCTCTGAATTTTTCATTAATTTAACATCAGGACTTTTTTTTGTCTAAAAGTTAGGAAGTAATCTCAAGATTTTTATGAAAACTTGTGAGGGGTCTAAATTTGACATATAGGAGATATTCATGTAATAAAAATTAGGCGTCATTGTGCAAAATTCTTTAAGCCATTTAACTGGAGAAAACCACAGGAGTTCCAAAATCTGACACAAATTCAAAAATTGTGACAAGTGAGCCACCTTCAATGGGTTTGTGGACAAGTCCGGGAACTTTGTACTGAAAGTGAAGGAAAATTTGGAAAGAGTAGTGGCAGTAAGACGAGTGGCAAGGGGTATTGTAGAATAGTTTACTGTATTACATAATCTTCAATACACAATTTAAAATAATGAGAACTGTGCACATCTTTCATTCTATGACCTATGGTGTAGCATTTTGTATTTGAAGAGAGAAGATAATTTTATAAACTCTCAACGCCCTTTTTCCCCATTCAACATACATTTCAAAGTGAAGGACCAAGCATGCTGAAGGTCAGATTCAACACAGGTTAACATGTATTACTAAGGCCTCATCAAATTAATTACTAGATTGTCATCCCCACCTGCCCCATTTTTTTCTAAGCTCAATTGTTTTTTATTTTCAATTATACAGAAATTTTCTTCAAATACCTATCAATTTTAGTGAAAAATCAGTAAAAAATAAAAAATAAAAAACCTCCCACCCACCCCAGGTTTTTTTGTTACAGGTGGATGAGAATCTACAAATTAACTTTAGGGCCTTATTGTTCATTTATATATATTATATATTAGGGCCTTATTGTTCATTTATCAACTCCTTTGTATATTTGTAGGTCGTTTAAGCAAAGAAGAAATTGAACGAATGGTTAATGATGCTGAGAAGTACAAAAATGAAGACGAAGCACAGAAGGAGCGTATCAGTGCCAAGAACGGTTTGGAGAGCTATGCTTACAACATGAAATCCACAGTGGAAGATGATAAACTTAAAGATAAAATCAGTGAGGAAGATAAGAAGACCATCACTGACAAATGTAATGAAGTTATCAACTGGTTGGATGCCAACAGTCTGGCAGAGAAAGATGAATTTGAGCACCAACAGAAAGAACTTGAAAAGGTCTGCAATCCAATCGTTACAAAACTGTACCAGCAAGCTGGTGGTGCAGGTGGTGGTATGCCTGGTGGTATGCCCGGTGGTATGCCTGGAGGTATGCCCGGTCAACCTGGAGCTGGAAGTGGCAGTGGTGGACCAACCATTGAAGAAGTTGACTAAATATTCAACAGAATTGAAATGCTAATTGATTTGACTATACATCGTCTATATTGATGGATATAGTTAAGCAATTTATTACGCTACATTTTAAACATTTGTGATTGTTTTCGTTATTGTTTTGAACAATTTAATTTTGAACCGAGACACTAAGAAACAAATCCTGATGTAGTGAGTCTCAATTTAATATTTATGTTATTGTTTTTATATTTTTGTTACTGCATCATTGATAAAAAATCTAGGATCTAAATATAGTGTTTTATATGCCTCCAAGAATTGAAGCTTTGGAAGGTGGGCTGTCTGTTGGTCCCAAAAAATTTAGCATTAGGTATATCTTCTAAATGGTAGGTTAAATGGGGGTTAACCACACATAGGGGAGGGTTTGGATAAAAAAAAAAGGAGTTTAACCCCACCACAATTTTTGCGCCTGTCCCAAGTCAGGAATATGTTGGTGAATGACTTGTCCGTGTCTTCTTATAAAATTTTAGTTTCTTGATATTTGGGTTAGTGGATGTGGTTTGTTTCCATTGATTTATCCACTTTTTTACCCTTTTGGGGCCATTTAGGGCTTGGTATATGGTGTGAGGTTCCTCACTGTGTTGAAGACCGTACGGTGACCCCTAGATGCTTTGTTTTTGGGTCGTTTTAACCTGGATATGGGATGTTGTCTCCTTGACATTTACCCCATTTCCTTTCTTTTTCATAGGTAAAGAGCTTTCATATTTTGCAATTGTGTTCCTTGTGGCTAGCTATAGATCTTTCAAACAGTACCAGAATATTTGCCCTCATAACCTTGATCTTGGCATATGACTACAGGATGTTTTCTCCTTAGGGGTAAAAATTTTCTTTCATCAAGTTTTTCCTCAAACATATATTTTTAAAATGCAAAGACCCTAGAAATCATTTTTGAAAAGAAAACCATATTTCCATGTGCATTTTAAGCTTGCCTGGCTATGTCAGGACTTGCTTTTCTCTGTTGGTGGTTAGCTTTTTATTGAAACATCTCTGAAACCAGTCGGCCAATTGGAACAAAACTTGGTCACAATAGTCCTTGGATGGTCATCTTTTAAAACGTATCTGGCAGGTTTATGCCTTTTTCAAAATGGCCGCTGGTGGTTAGCATATTTTTGACAGGACCTCATGAAAAAGAAATTCAAACTTTTTTTTTGACAGGACCTCATGGAAAAGAAATTCAAACTTTTTTTAGACACTACTAGTCAATTTATAACCTAACTTAGTCACAATAATCCTTAGATGTTCCTTCTAAAAAAAGGTATCTGGCAGGTTAATACCTCATCCAAGATAGCCGCCAGCGGGGAACATAGTTTTAACATTTGATCCTAGGGAAAACACATTCAAAGATCTCAAAAACTACTAGTCCAATTAGAACCATTCATATTCACAATGGTCCTTGGATGGTCCTTTCCAAAAAAACGTACCCGGCAGGTCAGTAACTAATCCAAGATGGCCACCAAAGAGGAACATAGTTTTAACTTTGAACCCTATGAAAAACCTATTCAAAGATCTTTTTCTCAGAAAATAATAGTCCAATTAGGAGCCAAACTTAGTCACAATGGTCTGTAGATGGTCCTTCCCAAAAAAGGTATCCTTTGATCATTACCTCATCCAAGATGGCCGCAAGCTGGGAATATAATTTCAACATTGAAACTTTTAGGAAAATACATTCAAAGATCTTCTCAGAAACTACTTGTCAAATTAGAACCAAACTTAGTCACAATGGTCCTTTGATGGTCCCTGCCAAAAAAGGTATCTGGCAGGTATATACTTCATCAAAGATGGCGGCCAGCAGGGAACATGGTTTTAACACTGGACCCTATAGAAATCACATTCAAAGATCTTTTCCGAAACATCTTGTCCAGTTAGAACCAAACTTTGTCATAAACTTTGCCCTTAGATGGTCACCTTCAAAATATAAAAACCTACAGCTCCCTGTCATCAGCTGGAACATGTTACATTGGATTCATTTAAAAAAAAAATTGCCACTGAAACAACTTATCCAATTTGAACTTAAAAAAGTCCCTGGGTGGCCTGCTTTAAAAATTTGCATCTGGCATGTCTGCAGCAGTTTGATATTTAACTATCAGATATGTCATCCATCACTCTATGTCGGCCTTGATTTCACGATTTATAAAAAAATATGTTTATAACCCCCCCCCCCCAAAAAAAATGGAGGGGTATGTAGGAATTGCCCTGTCTGTCTCTCCTACTGTCCGTCCATGTACCTTGTCAGCGCATGTTCTCTTAAACTTCTATTTGGATTTTAATGAAATGCTACACAGTTGTAGTACACCACCTGAAGATGTACATGAAGTAATATGGTTGCTGTTGAAAATTTTTAAGGGTCAATAATTTGTTTTATATGACCGTAATGTGATGGTATAATGGTATGGCGCTGTCTCTGTCATCATTGTTTTCGTCTGGGGTCGTTGTCTGTAGACACTTTTGTTGTGGTCAATAACTTAAGTTCCAGTGGATCAATCCTTATAAAATTTTGACACAATGTTCCTTTGTTCAAAAGGAAGGCTGGATGTGGTTTTGCTTATTTTGGCCCCTCCTGTTTTGAGAAAGGGGCCAAAAAGGGTGAAATTGAGTGTTTTCACATATTTGGCTGTAGAATCTTTATTATTTATTGGATGTTTATGGGGTTTCTTTCAGTGTGCTCCCTAGGAAATTTCCTATCTGTAGTAAGTCAACAGATTTCACATAGAATGTACTGTTCATGAGCTAAATTGGGCCCAAAAAGGGCAAATCTTAACAATTTTAGTCCGATTTTGATTTTTGATGCAGTTTTTTCCCCAAGGATTCCTAATGAAAAATTAACATAGCTCTAAACTTTTAGACTTTCGATAACTTGTTTCCTGATCAGGATATGAGGGGCCAAACAGGGCCAGATTACTTACAGCTGATTCAGCTTAGTATGTCAAAAACAAATTACCTATCTGGTTCATTGTTTGGTTTACCTATGATTGTGTATTGCTTTGAATAACAAACTCAGCTGTCCAATCAGAAACCATATTTAAATTACTTTGGTCAGTCAAGCTTGAGAGTCACACCTCCAGGTGAATTATAGACTATTCCATATTGTAACAGAAAGACAAAAATATTTGTAAGCATATTTTGCTTCCTGGAAATATGTTTTCCTTAGCCTGCAAACAAGTACAATGTATGAATCTAAGTACTTTATTCCCATTATATCTATTGCAAATGTCAGAAATCAATGATGGCAACTAAACTTTAAAATAGTCAAGATCACTGAATCATGAACCAAAAGAATTTGTAAACAATAATAGTACTACAGACCAGGAGAGGCAAATTATATCTAGTCATTTAGAAGTATGGAAACTTAATTCCATATAAAAACTGCATAAAATCAAGTTGTGACTAACAGACAGACAGACAATACATAATGGTTTTATTTAAAGGTATATAGGAATCACCTTGTCTGTCTCTGTCCAACTGTAAGAGTAACCCATTTTACACCACTTGAAGGACTTGATGAAACTTTACACAAAGGAAGGACACTATAAGATGTACATGAAGGAATATAATTGTTGTCCAAATCCAGGATGGGGAGATAATTTGACTTGAGTTTCATTTATTCCATCTTCTCAGATTACCTCGTAAGCACAACCCCTCCTCAACCACTTAAAAGAATTTTTTGAAACTTTGCACAAAGGAAGGACACTATATGTAGAGTTTGCATGGAGGAATATATTTTTTGCCTGAAACGAGGTAAGTAAGTAAGTAAGTAAGTAAGTAAATTCTTTATTTAATGAGGGTGACTCAATTAGATTTGATCTAATTTTCATTGAGGCCCTCCAATCATTCATCAACTAATTTCATAAACATTTAAACACAATCAAAAGCATAATAAATAAACTGGCATACATACAACACATATATCAATATTTCAAGTAATACATTTCAAGAAATGATTGAAACAAAGCTCCTTAAATAACGCTATATTATGAGAATTTTTTATATTGTATGGCAAGTCATTCCATATTTTAACTGCAGAATATTGAAAAGATTTCTTATAAAAATTTGTATTTGGTCTATTTAAAAATAAATCATCATTTTCTGCAGATCTTAAATTATAACTGTGAACTTCATTAACTGATTGTAGAAATAAGTATTCTGGAACTTGACCACTTACTACTTTATACATCAACACAGATTTTTGATATTTGACTCGTTCAACAAAAGGTTAACCATTTTAAGGAAGAAAACATAAATTTTGATGACACTGTTTTGTCACACTCAAGTATTATTCTGGCAGCTCTTTTCTGAAGTTTTGTAATTCTATCCGATTCCTTTTTATGTACTTCCCCCCATACTGAACTGCAGTAATCAATATATGGTAAAATTTATGAATTATAAAATAATTGTCTTACGTGTACTGGTAAAAATTGTTTTAACTTATTTAAAAGTGCTATTTTTGAAGACTTTATTTACATGATACTCCCATTCTAAATTTTCATCTATTTCAATACCAAGAAGTTTATGGCATTTGATATTTTCAACTGGGTTTTCGTCAATGTTTATACACAGTTCTGGCAATTTAACAAGTTTTCTTTTGGAGCAAATCCTCATACACTTAGTTTTGTGTATGTTTACTACCATGCTGTTTTTATCACACCAACATTTGACAGCATTTACATCATTTTGTAGCTCATTGTTTATATTTTCAACATATTTGTCATGGAAATGTAATGTTGAATCATCTGCAAATAAATCTATACTTGATTTATTTATATGAAGGGATAAATCATTTATATATATTATAAATAAAAGAGGTCCTAATATTGATCCTTGAGGAGGGGGAGATAACTGAACTTTGAGTTTTCATTGTTTCCAGATGCACAGGTTACCTCGTAAGCACAACTCCTCTTAAACCATTAGAAGGATTCTGATGAAACTTTACACAAAGAAAGGAAACTATGTGGAGATAAGCATGAAGGAATATAATCATTGTCGGAAACTAAAAAGGGGAGATCATTCGACTTTTGAGTTTCATTGATTCCATCTGCACAAATTACCTGGTAAGCGCAACTCCTCTTAAACCACTGGAAGGATTTAAAAGAAACTACACAAAAGAAGGACACTATGTGAAGATGGGCATGAAGGAACATAATTATTGTCAGAAGCCAGAAAGGGAGATAATTTGACTTTGACTTTTCTTTGATTCATTCTGCAATGATCTTTTGGACTTTTACAATTTTTCGAAGAAATATTTCAAACAGTAGATATGATTTCGAGACGTTTTTGGCCCTAAAACACATCGGCCATATGAAATTTCGGCAATGTGTAATTTCGGACTTGGACGTTTCGGCCCTGTAGTGAGTGTTTCAATCCATAGAACTTGCTGAATTGGATCAAGGACGTATAGCCAATTACTTCTTATGAAATGATTAAAGATACTTACGAGGACCTATACTAAAGAAAGTTTGGTTATAGCACATCGGTAGTGGCACATTATATATATATATTTATCTAGACAAAAGCTTTCTGTCATGTGTTTTACTCAAATAAATACAAAGAAGTTAGGTAATGGTCAGAAAATTACCTCCAGCTAAAAAAATTGGAAACTTTTTTTTTTGTTTTTTCCGTATTTGGACTTATTTTTTTGCGCAAGAAAAAGAAATCTGAACCCACAAATTGAAGTTCTTTAGATGTTGAATAAAGTTATTAAATCTTATTGGGATATCATAAAAACTGGTCAGAAACAACGGCAGTAGAATACAGAAGGAACAAAGGAGTGAAATTTACAAAAATCAGTCCAAATTAAGGCACGGCCAAAACGAGAACACAGAAAACAATGACTCCAGACACAAAACAACGACGCTAGACAGACACAGAAACAGAAATCACAACATTCAAAACAAAGCACTCACAGTGTGAACTCCGGTGAAACTGAGAGTGACATCAGGTGTTCCGGACGGGTAAGCATGTCCTGCTCTGTTAACAGCACCATCACAAAGTAAGTGAGGCATGTTACGTTATTGAAAATCTGTAAGGTAGCTGATTGGTTAATGTCTTTTACTAACCCCGAGACAAAACCAATCAGAAATCATGGTACATGTAACTTCTCTTACCCTCAAACAGTACCACGTTAAATTTTGAAAAAAAAACTCTTGTATTCATCGAGGATTTATACATGGACAAGGGCAAATCGGTACTACAAACATAACTAACTAAGACAGAGCTAACATATAACAAGACAACACAAAAAACTAATGCACTCACAGTGTGAACTCCCATAAAACCGAGAGCGACATCGGTGGTGTGGAAGGGCAAGCATGTCCTGCTCTGTTAACAGAACCCGTCACACTGTGAGTGGGTGTCAAAGTCGGTAGTCTAATCCGGGAAGACGTGAATCTAGCTGAAAATGTCCACTTTCAATTGGGATACTGACACGTCATATCTTTCGATGATGTTATGGTGACGACCATAAAATTTCTTGAAGGATGAAATTAACAGAGGTCAGAAGCTAGAACATGTTCAAAAATTACCTCCAGATGAAAATTTTGAAATTTAATTCATTTTTCCGTATTTGGACTTGGTTTTTTTTTGTAAAAAAAATGAATGTTAACCCACAGATTAAAGTTTTTTAGAGGTTGAATAAAGTTCCTAAATCCTATTGGAATTTATTGAAAGTGGTCAGAAGTTAGACGGTGGTCAGTTTTAAGTTAGATGGTGGTCAGAAGTTGGATGGTGGTCAGAAAATTATCTCCAGCTGACAAATTGGATTTTTTTTCCCTTATTTTTTGGGGGTATTTGGATGTGTCTATGTTAATCCACAGATAAAAATTGTTTAGAAAATGAATTAAATGTTTGTGTCTTGACAGAATTTCATAAAAACTGAACATTGCTGCATGCAGTGTGCAGATATGTAAAAAGCTGTTGGAATTTTCATTTTGGAAAATGTCGAAGACCAATAATTTTGGAAATTTTTGCATGTAATGAAGAAAATAAAGCAATTCTTTGGTATTAAGCATAATTTTGAACGTGTAAGAAATAAAAAGCAGGGTTCCAACATTGGTAAATTTCCTGAAACTGTCCAAGATAAGCAATTTTTTTTTAAAAATTCTTCTTAGCTAAAGAAAAAAGAGGGAACGGGGAATTTGTCAAAGAGACAATGACCCAAAGGGAAGTAATAACAACACAAAGCCAGGTCGGAGTCGGCCCCCTAAATAAAGAGTAATCAAGTTCAGCGAAATAAACACCATCCTAGACATAAAGTAAACTAAGTAGAAAACAGAAAAGACGCACAAAGGCTGAATAAATTTCTTGGCTTAGGACAGGTGCAAACCTGCTGCAGCGGGGTTTAACTAGTTTTATTGGGCCCAAACCTTCCCCCTAGCAAATGTGACAAATAAAAAAAAACAATAGTAACAACAGTAAAATTCAGTTAGCAACAGGACTGAGTCAATTGTGAAAATGAAACTGAAAGAAGTAAATATACGGACATGAAAACATGAAATCTCAAAAGACTACTAGCAATTAACTGACATGCCAGCTCCAGGCCCATTACCAACAGACAAATAAAATTTTGTAACATGGTTTTTGAGTGAATTCATCTTATAAATAATTGAAAAAATTGTAAAAAATTTTTATTCCGATTTTTGGTAAATTTCCTGGAACTCTTTAGACCAATTATTTTTTGGGGAATTCTACCTAGCAACCATACTTTTCATGTCCCTCAACGAAAGTGGAAGGGGCATTTAGATTTACCCTTGTCCGTCCGTTCGTCAATTTTGCGTTAAAGTCCATAGTTTGGTAACCTCAAGTGGTATCTTTTATTATATATAATATTTTATTATATTTAATCAAAATATTCACCTCTATGAGTACTACCCAATGTACCAACAATTAGGTGTCTGTGACCTACATTTTATGGGTGAGTGCGTTGGTTAAATTTTGTGTTTAAGTCCATTTCTCATCAACTATGCATGATATCTTTATGGTATTACATCATTACATTCACATTAATGGGTATTACCCAAAACACCAACAATTAAGTGTCCCTGACCTACATTTCGCATTTGAGTGACTTTGGTTAAATTTTGCGTTTAGGTCCATTTCTCATCATCTGGACATGATATCTTTATGATATTGTATCATTGCATTCACCTTAATGAGCACTACCCAAAGCACCACAATTGGGTGTCCATGACCTACATTTCACACTTGGGTGACTTTGGTTAAATTTTGTGTTTATGTCCATTTCTCAGCTACTATACATGATGTCGTTATAATATTGTATCATAACATTCATCACTATGAGTACTACCCAACACACTAAGAATTAGGTGTCCATGACCTACATTTCATGGTTGAGTGACTTTGGTTAAATTTTGCGTTTAGGCCCATTTCTAATCAACTTTACATATATTTTTATGATGTTGCATCGTGGCATTCACCTTGATGTACTTGCGCATCACACCAAGAATTTGGTGTCCGTGACCTACATTTCATGGTTGAGTGACTCTGGTCACATTTTGTGTTTAGGTCCATTTCTCAACAACTAAACATGATATCAAAAAGAAGTTGCATCAAATGAATCACATTGGTGAGTACTATCTGAGACAATTAAGTGTTTTTGACCTACATTTTATGATATCAAAAAGAAGTTGCATCAAATGAATCACCTTGGTGAGTACTATCTGAGACAATTAAGTGTTTTTGACCTACATTTTATGCTTGATTGACTTTTGTTAAATTTTGTAATATTTATCCATTTTAAACAACTACACAACATTTCATCAATTGAATCGTCTATATGAGAACTACCTTAAGCCTTTTCCTAAATAACAACTATGATATTTATTCAAATTAATCACTGTGGTGGGGCACTACATAATTCATAGATAATTTTATAACCTTACCTATATTTTTGCTTCAGTGACCGTTTAGTTGAATATTTTTGTTTAGGTCAATTACTCAACTAATATTTATTGAACGATCATCTGTAATATTTATAAAACTATTTTCCTGGTTCCATCATATTACAGTGATTGCAGGGATCTTTTTAATGCCCGATTGACATAGGCTATCTATTGTGATAAATTTGTCGGCGGGGCATACGTGTCTTATAGACACATTCTGTAATTTAAAAATAATTTGATGAAAACAGTAATTTTCAATAAAGGAATTGCAAAAATATTTGATTCCAATTTTGGTAAATTTCCTGAAATTTTTCAAGATCTGTTTTTATTTTTGGAATTCTGCCTAGCAACCATAATATTTGAAATACGTTTTGGTAAAAACAGTCATTTTCAATACCTGAATTGCAAAAATATTTGATTCCCATTTTGGTAAATTTCCTGAAACTCTAGTAAATGTAGGTATTGTCCTAATGGTAATGATACCTTAATGAGCAGGCGAGACACATGGTTCCAAGGAACTTCACGATATTTTGTGTTAAGGATGTATTCTGGTCATGTTTCAGTCTCGTTGAAATCTCGTTTAGAAATGAATTAAAAATTATTTATATTTTATGTACTATAGCAATGGATTTACAAAATTTATGTTTATCTCTAAATTATGATTATGTCAAATAATTATCAATTTCTATCAAGAAGTTTCAGAGTTATCTCAAACTGAAGA
>MJUU01063974.1:75551-86027 GCA_002080025.1 Modiolus philippinarum
AGAAATAATAAGAATATATATATCTCACAAATTTATTAAAACACAATTACATGTTTTCAATTCTGCGTTGAGGTCATACTTGCATGTATATTTCGCATGTAAATTTCATAGAATATACATTCATGCAACGATCACAGGTAAGTAAATGTCAAAACAGGTAATTTTAACGATGAAATTTGTGATATTGTAATTTTTAATATATATTGACGAGACTTTATTCCCATAAACTAATTTTACAACGACAAAGAGAAAATACAGAATAATATATACACACGATATTACAAAATTCGTTACAAATGGCAAATGGATAAGAAAAAGAAAAGAAATTATGTTACAATTCTAAAATTATCTAAAGATCATTATTACATAGTTTTTCAGAAAAGATAATTTGATCTAAAAAGATTGAATTTAATAAGTTATTGAAATTTATCTATCTGCATCTGATTGCCGGGTTTCAACATAAATCAGATAATACAGTTACATAAATCAGATAATACGGTTTCCCACAGATATTACGTCTGATTGGTTGATATTAGAAAACAGACAATACATTTACTAGCACGCCAAAACCACAAAAATGCAGAAAAAAAATGTATTAAGAGATAATGCTATGTTATCTTGAGATAAAACATCATTATCACATACATTTCATAGAGACCTGTGTTTAAAATATTTAAAAGTACTTATCAGGAGGTAATGCAGTGTTGGCGGTAGAAAAAATTTTGCATTAGCCACTGTGGCTAATACCCCAAGATTTTCATTAGCCACATTCAAAAATCTTTAGCCACTAAAAATAATTACATAAAATATTTCCTTTCAATATGTTTTTCCTTTTAATTCATTTATCTTCTCATAGTATCTTAGCAATGAAGATTGTTTTTTCTTCTTCTATATCTTCATACCCTTTCTCTACGGTAGCTTAAGTCAGTAATGGTTACGTTAGGTCAATCTGCTTTGAATGCTGGAATTTTGTTACACATGATTCTATTTTATTTGACATGGTATGGCATGTATGGTTTCAATTATTCATTTTGTTTTTGAATGTCTTTATAAAACATCTTGCTGTATACAAAAATAATTTCCAAATCTATCAATGGCTATAGAAAAAAGTTCCACAGTAATTTTAATCAGATGTAACCTGTGCATTTTTGTGTAATAATCAACTTGAACTCATTGGAAAACAATTTGTTTTCATTGACAATTATAAACCTTGTTTTCAGTAATGACGGTGATACTTTAAGTGTTCTATCTAGTCTATACAAAAGGCAACTTTGTTTTCAGTATTTGGACATTCTACATGTTCTTCTTTTTGGTATTTGGTATTTTAGGTACTTTGCGGTATTTGGACATATTGGTAATTTTGTGGTACCGTATTCGACCTTATTAGCGCCCCTGCTCCAATAAGCGCCCCCTCACCCTTTTTCAAAGTAAAAATGCACAAGCGCCCCCTCAAAACTCTCAAACTGCCAAAATTTACTTACGTTTTTTGCCGATGTTTGAGCTTTAAGCGGGTATATTATCGCCGTAATTTTAAGAAACAGAATGTTAACATACCTCCCACGACTCCTGAGTAACGATATCTATTTATTTATGCCAAATTCGCGTGATTAATTACTGTTACTTTCTCGTTTCACCACGATTTAAACAACCGGAAGTTGAAGACGCATTATAGAACTCAATAATAATGACGGTAGCGGACATGCATTAATTCTGGTTTTGCCGATTCAATTAAGCGCCCCCGTTTTTGAATTTTCTAAGCGCCCTGGGCGCTTATTGGGTCGAATACGGTATTTGGACAAACCGGAAGTGAGAAAGTTTGTTTTCTTTTTCACCAAACGGAGGTGTTTGCATGGATTTCTAAAGTTTCTCTTTAATATTTTGATGAATAAAGCTAGCGGTTATTGAAATCAAACCATCTATGCCCTTACCAAATAAGGTTTTAACTTTATGCTTTGAAAACACCTATTTTTTTCAATTCGCCAATGTGGCGAATGAAGATGAAACTTTCTTCGCCACTCAAGATTTCAATTCGCATCTGGCGACGTGGCGACCTTCTAGCGCCAACACTGTAATGAGAAAACCTGATAATACATGTCTGATAATGTGCGACAAAACCACAAAAATTCAGATAAGATGGCATTTCCTGAGACAATGCTATTTTATCTCATTTTTGTGGGATTGGCGTGCCATACCTATGTTTATCTTTCACTTTTACTTATCTGACTTCATATTTTTAGCTCACCTGGCATAGAAGGCCATCCGTCTGTCAACAATTTCAAAAATCTTCTCTGAAACTGCTGAGCCAATTGTAACCAAGTTTGGCCTGAATCATCACCAGGGTATGCAGTTTCAAAATTGTGTTTGATTAGTCTATAGATCAAACAACATGGCCACAGTTACTAAAAATAGAACATAGGGGGTAAAATGCTGTTTTTTGCAAAGAACTCAAAAACCGTTACCGATATCAAAGATCTGACGTGAGGCAAAAATAATCACCATGGCAAGATCAACCTGCCCTGCAATTTTGAAGAAAATCTGAAAACCTGTCTGGGAGTACTACTACTACTAGTTTTACCCTTTTTCCGTAAAATTTTGCAAAATTTTTGCATTTTTTATTTCAAAAAGTGTAACAGATAGAGGTCAAGTGTAAATTGCAAAAAGGTTCAGCATTTCAAGATCTACCTACCATGAAATTTTGAAGAAAACAGTGAATACGAAAGTTGAAAATTTTTACAGGACATTCGGTCTGGTGAATCCGAAAAATTTACCAGACCGAATCAACTTTTACCAGACCGAAACTTCTGTGTTCTGGTTTTATGTCAATGGAAGTAAAATAACAAGAAAAGAAGTGAAATTAACATGGGATGACACTTTTCCCTTCAGACAAGTAAAGTATGCATTTTCTAGGCTGAACCAAAAAAAGTGTTGTCTGGTAAATTGTGCACTTTAATTCTTGTTTCTTCTTTTGATAGTACATTTGTACTGAAGGTCATAATGATGTTACAAAAATTTTACCATTAGACACATCGAAAACTGCCTGACTGAAGTATATATCAGACAAAACTTCAGTCTGTCTGGCAAAATTTTTCAGCCAACAGGACGAATGTCAGGTAAGTAATTGACATCTGCAACATGTTCTGATACAGTAGGTTCTGTAGATTTATGTTCAGTCTGACAGCCTTTTCTTATTTGCATGATGGAATGTCCTGCAATGCTTCTGGCCTTTTTGATATGACTGTACCTTTCTGTACTATGACTCTTTGTCCAAGAATAAAAGGCTTTAAAAATAGTCCAAGATGTAGCAAGATGCATAAAAAAATCATCCAAGTTTAATACAATGTATCATGTGGTTATGTACAAAAAAAATGAAAATTCTTTCCCTAAAGCTTCATGTTTTTTTCATTTGGGAGATGAAACAATGTATAACTTTAATTAACTATAAGAAATGCTTCCTATCAAAGAAAAATGTTTTTGGCATATGACCTGTATTCTTTTTGACTAACAAACCTCTTTTCAGAAGTAAATCTGCATTTATCCCCTCTGTTGGAGGTGCTCCAGTTGAAAGAGGCTTATAAATATGAATACCATATATGGAACTACCATATATGGAAACTTAACATCTTGTGCAAGTTTCTTTCCCCTACACTATTGTGCCCTCGATAAATAAACTGAAAATCAGACAATTGATCAAAAGATCTCACATTTTAGATTAAAATACAACCAGGAATACATGGAGTTATACTATTTAAAAGTCATGCACAAAGATTTACTTCTCAGACACAGAATTTTCCTTATGTATGAGCCAAAATATTACGGAACATAAGGACCGGTAAAATAGAAATTTTTACCGGACCGGTGCCGATTTTACCGGACATGTCCGTCGGTCCGACGGTATTTCATTTTCACTGAGAAAATCCAAAAAACCTTGTAGGAGTTATTGGCCTTTTTTCACAGAATTTTTAAAATTTTCATATTTCGTCTTTTATTTCCAAAACTGTAGAAGTAAGTTGATAGAATGTTTGCCATGCTGTGGCGACTTAAAAACTGATGTTGAAAATTGTTTCTTGACAGCCATTTTCAAAATGGTCACCAAAAAAGGGCAGGAAAATTCAACATTGTTCTATTTCAATGAAATTTAGTTTCCAAATAGATATTGATGTTGCAACCTCAGAACTGGTGTTGTAAAGTGATCGTTGACCGCTATTTTCAAAATGGCTGCCAGAAAAGGTGGGAAATTCAACATTGTCCTATTTCAATGACATTTAGTTTCCAAATAGATATTGATGTTGCGACTTCGAAACTGGTGTTGAAAAGTGATTGTTGCCTGATATTTTCAAAATGGGCACCAAAAAGGCGGGAAATTTCAAATTGTCCAATTTCACTGAAACTTGATTTCCAAATAGATACAACATGTATTGATGTAGGAACTTTACAATATGGTGCAAAAAATTGTTGTTGACCGCCATTTCCAAAATGATGTCTAGACTTCAAAACTGGTGTCGAAAGTGGTCCTTAGCAAGAATGTTTTTGTCAATAAAGCCCAACAAAAAAAATAAAGTAAAACATGATTAGACTTAAAATACAGTTCAAGATATTGGTGGTGTTTGAGCTACCAAAGTTCGAGCGACGGAAGTTCAACTGTATAACCTACAAATTGAGCTTGATTGTGGCAACTGAAAGCCAGGTGAGCGATACAGGCTCCTGGGAGCCTCTGGTTAAATATTTTATATTGCTTTGTGACCACAGGACAATCTGTTATTCAAAATCATGATACATGAGATCACTTACAATTTGGATGCGATGGATTTCGGCTTGGTATCACCTTTGCATGCACAAAAACACCTACCCGTAGAAATCAAACTAGTTTCATTCAATTTGATTAAAATTTGTTATTTCATTTCAAATTTCAAATGTAACATTTTGCCACTGCCTGTACAACATCAGTATATTTGCAAACCCAACTTTTGGTATTGGATGTTGTTTTGTAATAACAATGGTTTAATATAAAGAAACTACATATGAAAAGAAAGGATCAAAGTATAAGTTGAATTATTTTAGGACAAACATGAGATGGTTTATTCCATTCATTTGGTAGATTTTTTGCACACTTACAAAATATGTAGATCTTTATTAGACACTAAATATTAAATGCTTTAGCATGTTAAGTGTAAACAATTTGGTTATTGGCTCTGCAACTGCTGAGGAAAAGGCACTAGTAAAGGCTATTGTAAGAAGCTTTAAAGATTGTCAGCTTACTTTATTTACTTGACAATTAAATGAAAACATAAACAAACATACAAAAAATAAATGGTGAATG
This sequence comes from Modiolus philippinarum, assembly GCA_002080025.1. NCBI lineage: Eukaryota > Metazoa > Mollusca > Bivalvia > Mytilida > Modiolidae > Modiolus > Modiolus philippinarum. The sequence continues at coordinate 80,869 of MJUU01063974.1, forward strand.
AAAGGATTCATGATAAAATGAAAGCAAATAGTATCAGATCTATTTGGAAGATTTGGTTTGATTGAAGGATATACATCTTGTGATTTTTCACAAAAGGCCAATGATATTGAGTAAAGATACATTAAAAGATAGTGGGACTATACCTTAATCATGTTTATGATAATAAGGTCAGTAATGTATTTGAACAACACCTAAAGAAAAGAAAAGACCAATGAAATTAGAACAAAAATTCCCAGTACAGTGGATCTGGAAAAAAGTTATTGTGAATTTATCAATCATATATATTCTCACATAAAATATTAAGATAAAGAACTTTTGTGTGTTTTTTTTTTTTAGAAAAATGTCTAAAATAGCTGTGGGTATTGATCTTGGAACAACATATTCCTGTGTAGGAGTATTCCAGCATGGCAAAGTTGAAATCATTGCCAATGATCAGGGAAACAGGACAACTCCCAGCTATGTTGCCTTCACAGATACAGAAAGACTTATTGGTGACGCAGCAAAGAATCAAGTGGCCATGAACCCAAACAATACAGTATTTGGTAGGTTCTAACCTGTGATTGTTGACCTGTAAAGTAAAATGTAGTTTGACTGTTCTAGGGGTGTAACGATACACCTTTTTGGCAAATGATACGTATTGCGATATTTTACCTGCATTAAGATATATACCGCGATACATTTTACTTTTTTTTGTCTTGTGAACTCTGCCGCCATTGCAACTGAGGTCGCTTATGACATCGCTGAAAACACACGAGATTTAAATAAGAATAAATTGAATGATTTATTCTAAAAAACGTAAAGTATTTTTTTATTTTACAATAGAAAAAATGCTTCGAAGAGAAGGCATATATCGTAAGGAGCCTTTCCAATATTGAAAACCAAACCGTTATAAAAATATCACGATTTCGGTTCATACAGGGAATCGTTTCTCTCTTAGTTTGTTCTAATTGAAAATATTTTATTTACATTTCACAACACTTAAAAAACAATTTTAGATATAATTCTGGCAGTATTATTAAAGTTCTCCTTAGAAATTCATCTTTATAGACATAATTTAAGGGGTACATCTGGTTGAGGGGGGGAGGGGACATATTAAATCTTTTGACAGGAAGTACTCAAACAATGAATTTCCTGGCAATGGCGGCCAATTGTATTATTCAAAGAATTTCTCATATTACCGGTATATTAACGACCTTAAATAACTTTTTTTTTGACAAAAACTATTGTTTCCATCATTTTGACTTCTTTGATATGATTAACAACTGTTTGACAGTATTTTTTTTTACCTGCGTATCATGTAATTTCCTTTTGCTTTGCAGATTTTTGTGAAAATTGTAATAAATTCAGTAACTGTAGGGAGGTCATACATTTTTCAAAGTGTTCTTTGTTTAAAATAAAAGCTAACCTGAAAGACAGCCTGATTAACAACAAACAAAATGGTGCTGAAATTTTGAAAATCGGATCATGTGTTCAAAAGTTACGGCAGATTGAAATCTTAAAAATGGGCTCCAAAAATTTATACAAAATGGCCGCCATAAGACAAAATGATGTAATTCTGGAAATTTATAATTGTATATTGTAAATTAAGGCTTTTGATTTTTGGAAGTGTTGCGGATGCGACAGCTTCCCTTGTCATGATAAGATTCAATGAACAGTGCTACGAAATCAAATCGGATGCACAATTGGTAGGTTGTGAAGCGGTAGAAAAAAGTCCCAATGCCTTCACAATAATCTGACCGCTGTGGTGCAAAATATTAATAAGCAATGGATATCGAGGGTTTATTTGATATTTTAAATCGATTTCTTCACAAGAAGAAAACTCAGAAAACAAACAAACAAACAAAAATCGGGGGAGGAAATTAACAAACACGTGCTTGGCGAATGATACATTGTCTCCAATTTTATCCATCACATGACCACCATATCACGTGATTAACACTTTAAGCGAATTGTAGCTGTGAAGTATAGAAGACGAACATTTTCAATACAAAAGATGATTCAATATTGACGTTTTAATCGAAATCTTTAACACGACTGCAATTCGATCTCAGGTAATGGAAAATTAACAAACACGTGCTTGGCGTATGAATTATATCTATCACATGACCACCATAGTCACGTGAAATAAATATTTAGTTGTCCAAGATGGCGATCATCTGCATACGAAAAGTTGTACCATCATTTTTGCGTAATATGAATATACACAGTATTAATATACTGATTTTCAGATGTAGAAGTCGTTTATGTGATTAGTTGACTTGGCATTTGACATCCACTTTGCACTAAAAGAGGAGGGTAACCTTCATTCGGTTCGGCAAGATACGTACCTGTCTACGAGAACGAGACATTCTTAAATGTTTTTGTTTAGACTTTATTCAGTGTTCTCGGTAAAAATAAAACGTCTGCCGCAACCAACGCCTGTCCTTTTTTCGTGATGCCAGTGCCCTTTTCATCATGTCTACCCTTTTTGTTGTGGCGCAAGTGTCGTTTTGCTTGAATTTTACGTGCAAAAGATTTTGTCAAATTGAAAAGTACCGTACATGTCTGCTTATTGATTTTATGTCAATCGGCAGGTGGTTCTGTGACAGGTAACGAGTTGATTTGACTAATTAATTAGGGTCTATTAGGACAGTCATTAGTGTTGTTTATCTAGCAATCACTCAACATTAACAATGACTTGCAACCATCAACTACAATGTACCTCTCTTGTATAATTCTCCATTATATTGATAATGGCTGTAAGATTTTTATGTTTACCCTGAAATACCCCAATGTAACGGAATATATTACAAATTGTCTGAAAGTGAAATAATATCTGGATATTTTCATTTTTTACTTTTTGATTTGTTGAACTTTTGTTTATCTATTGAATTCCTATAGAGCCCACTCTCTATCAAATTCCAAACTTGACTTGTTGTTCAGACCTACGTTTCTAACATTTTCTTGTTGAATGTTATCTGTTTCCTTGTGTGTTTATTTTCTTGTCCCCAGATATGTCTCTAAAGTGTGTCTGATATATGCAGTTGCACCAACGTTAATTGGAAAAAAGGGAGCAATTTCCTTCAAGGAAACCTTTTCAAAGTAACTTGAGGCAATATGGACTAAACTTGATCAAAATGGGTCTGTTAAAAAATTGTCTATCAGATTGTGTTAAAAAAAATGTGTGATGTTATTTGACCTTGTTGGAACCAAACATTGACACAACTGTACAGTCCTTTGATGGATTCAGTTAAAACTGTATCCTTCAGGCCTATGTCCTAACCAGGAGTTCCATCAGCAGTGAACCTACATTTTAGTTTGATATTGGGCGGTATTTTAACTGAAGCGGAAAGTGGCCATAATGGTCCTTTTGTTTGTCTTTATTAAAATTGTGTCCTGCAGGTCCTACTCAAGATTGCTGCCAGCAGGAATTACTAGTTTAACATTAAAACCTGTGGGAAAATACATTCTTAAATCATTACTTGACAACGACAGTAGAATACCGAAGGAACAAAGCACAAGATTACATAAATCAAAGTCCAGAGACTAGGCAAAAGCAAGAACAAAAGACAGAAGACCAAAGACACTACATTCCCTCAAAACACTACATATACAACACAAAAAAGAAGAAGTTTGAACCAAATTTAGTTACAATGGTCTTTGTATAAGCTCCTTACAAAATTGCATGACGACTGTAGGTCCTATCCCAAATGACTATCAATGGGAAAAATATTTTTACAGATAATAAGCACCCAGATTCACAAGGAGCAATATGTGCATTTGGATGCTTTATGTCAGATTAACATGGCAGTTTTTCTAAAAATAACACGACTTAATTTGTCTTCACATAAGTGGTTTTGAATGAAAAACTGAGTTACATTTTTGATCTGAACAACCAAAATGAATTATTGGTCAAAGCATAATAGCAGACTCTTTCTAAATAATGCCACAACTCATACAAAAGGGAATTTGTATAGTTTTATGATTGGTCCCACTCCCATTTATTCCTACGACAGCAACACTTCCAGCAGTGCTGTCAGCACTTTGATTATTAGAACTTAGTAAACCTGATGTTTATGGACCTTTCCGCAATAGAAAGACACTAGTAGCAAGTCCTTTACAATCCAGCAACATTTGTCCTTTCAGCATAATTTGAACTTGAAAATTCCTATGTATTTCAATGGGAAATAAAGTGGCACCAATTTTGCCTAATTTTTTCCCGCTTTTTTGGAAATTTTGCCCGAATCATTAAATATTTCATCAGGACTTAGTTATTACAATAAACTTCAAGTCCAATCACATCTGTAAACTTATGTTTGGTTGTTGTTTGTCATCAGCAACATTTGTTCTTTTGCATTTGTATGGTAAAAATTTGGTGCCATTTTGACTTCTCGGTGTGGATTTTGGCCATGGGTCCTTATGTATTATTACTCTCAACTCATACATAAGTAGTCAGGTCACCTTAATTTGATGATTATCAACACTTCACATATTTTGGATTATAAAAGGAGTAGAGCTATATTTATTCCATCAATAGAAACCTGTAAAATGAGGGGATAAAATCAGACAGACCTCCATTATTGCATGGTTATCAGTAAAATCATGGTTGTGCCTGACCTTCCTAGTAACTGACCAAAAAATCTTGTAGTTTTACCCCCAAAAGATAAAATTCATCGAACCTAACACAAAATGATAATGATTAACAAGTTCTTTCAGAAATACAATGTAAATAATGTTAATACCAGATATTGTCAATGATTACAGTTTCTGAAATTCATAGTCGTTCAGAAATTTGTCCTCAAACTCTAAATTTCAGTGAAATACTCAAAATCTTACCAATTTCCACAGCTTTCTCAACATCTTTACTACTTTCAACTGGAAGTCATACCGAGAACATCTCTTGTCAAACTCTCTGCCGGCTGTAGAATAGAAGACCTAGTGGTTGATACCAATAAACTGGGAACTGGTGTGCCAAAGTAACTTAACGTTATCCTGGTAGACCAGGAACTGTCGTTAAATTTGTAAATTAATAACAATTTTATTAAATTCACAGATGCCAAACGTCTCATTGGAAGAAAATATGATGATAGCAACGTACAAACCGATATGAAGACCTGGCCATTCAAAGTCATAAATGATTCAACAAAGCCTAAGATTCAGGTGGAATTCAAAGGGGAACA
>MJUU01063975.1:0-10353 GCA_002080025.1 Modiolus philippinarum
TTTAATTTCGAATACACCAAATTGATCGGGTAAATGTCCCGAATGTGTTGAAATAAAAAAATGAAGCAAAATAAATATTGAAAGTTGTCTTACGGTAGCAAGCCACAGTTTCGTAAATTTTGCGAGTGGGCTTTTCCAAGATGATTACATCATCTATGGGATTCCCTGCTATTTTAAGGTCCTAACATTGAAAATGTCAACTTTTTTTTATATTTATGTTTAGAGTTGGACTTGATGATAAAATTAATAGATATTTGAAGTCAGAGCTTAATTTCAAATTTTATTTTGTGTCAACTTTGTTCAGGGGAGACAATTGGATGAACACTGTAGTTTGCCATGCGCTAAATTTTGAACTCAGCGTCTAGGTAAAATAGCAGCTTTCGGAGCCGGTGACCGTACCCTAAAACCCTACTTAAAAGAAAGAAGAAATCATGTTCTTTGCAATGAATTTAATTTCAATGGTAATTTCTGCACCAGTATTGCTGAAATTTTTGGCTCAACTTGGCCTGCTTTGGTGCAATTTTCAGTGAAATTTACAATTTTGTCCATATTTGTAATCATCTCAGTTTGCATGTACAATTGTCAAATTTATTAATATTTTTAAATATCATGAAAGTTGAGATTTTTAGCTTTCCATTGGTATATAATTGTCTATATATAATTTTATACATATCATATAAAGGAGGGGGTAGTTTTTATTGACTTGTTCAATATGATGTCACACAAAATAACTGTGTTCTGCATCCTATAATATTGCTATTTTGAGAACTTTTGTAGGTAAGAATTATCTCCCTTTATTGAACTCTTTGTTAATTCCACATGTTAGGTTACATGTTAGGTGTAAACAAATATTTAATTCATCAGTGTAATCAAAATTCAGTCTTTAAATCCTGAATAAATGTTCTGATCATTTTAATATTAGGACATACTATATGTACTCAACTTAACTGTACAACAATGTAAATATGTCTGACATTTAGTAAACTAGTTGGTACATCATGGATGTCATATTAAGGTAATGCATTAAGATTTTTATAGTATTTGCAAATGTAATACATTTTTTTGGGGCAAATACTTTAATTTTAGTAATAAACTCATTTTGTACAAGTACAGAAAAAGATGGTGCAATGTTGCAAGCTATATATTGACCCAGAATAATTTACTATTGCCTTTGCAATATAACAAGAAAAGATATGGTTGCAACCATATCAAATGATAACTCGATTTAAATCTTATTTTATCTAAGAATGGAAAAAAAATTGTGCATGTTATTTTGTTTGGTTATATGATCTAATTTTGATTTATTTCATATTAAGAATTAATGGATCACTCGGGACGATTGTGACAGATAAATTGAGCTAATATGTTCTGAAAAGATCTTTGCGTTTGTTTTCATTATGTCCATTGTTGATGGTCCTAAGTGATGGAAAGGGATCACCATGCCTATATAACAACCTGAGGTTAAAACCACAATACATGCTATATGGAAATTACAAAATGTCAAAAAAGCACTGACTGCAAACTACAAACACAGGTTGCGGAAGAGTATGCATAATCTGGGCCACATGTGGTAGCCGTCAAAACCAGCTAAGATGTGAACCATTGAAATATCTGTTGGGTAACTGATTATTGAGTTCCATCTCTTAAATCAGTAGATTAATTTAATAAAAATCATGGTATGTTTCCCGGGGTATGTTACTTTGTTATTCTTCAACAGTAAGATAAAATCCGTAACTCATTGATTACGTACATAACACAAAAGTTGCAATGAAATATAATACAGTGTTCCCTCTACTTAACGGCCCCTCGTTTGGGAGGCCACCCGGTTTATACGGCCATATTTCCTTTGCATTAACATTTTTATGTACAAAATGACCCCATATAGACGGCCACCCGCCTGACGCGTCCAGCGGCCACCCTTTTCGTGTCTAAATGACTCTTTTTACCTCGTATAAACGGCCAAACACTCACTGTTTACAAATTGGAATCAAACCGGAAGTTGTTGAAAATTTGACCTGGAAGTGACCTTTGTTCTTTAGGTCACATATAATAAGTTTTCAAAAACACATTTTTGTGAAAAATGTCAACAATTATATCTTGCAGCTGTCTTCCTGTCCTTTTCTGGGCCCCAAAGTTGATTAGCTTTATTACTTCTTTTTGACAAATTAACGGCTTTGTTAAATAAACATCGGCGATGTTTACATGTCAATCAACCCATTCATAAATTACATAGTTACCTGTACTGCTAAATGGTCCAATTAAGCTGTTAATATTTTACTCCATTCCATAAATATGTTTTGATAATTGAGAAAACATCATCAGATCAAGAAAATTCATGTTTGTTTTTGTCACTTTTTGTTTATTGTTTTTTTAATACCGTTTTACCGTTATGGGTTATTTCCCTTTAAAATCTGTGTTCAAATAATCAAAAATTTAATTTTTTCTTTGAAGCTGTAATGACAATACCTGTTGTAAATTTATTGAAAAAATTTCTTTGAACACGATTTAAAGAACAAATAGAATGTCAAAGATACAAAATATGATTTTTTGCAATTTTTCTTCAAAATTTTTACCTAATCCCACAAAATTGTAAGATTTCTATATATTCAATTTAGAAACTGTCAATGCGAGATATCGATGATTTTCATTGTATTGATCCTTCCTCATAAACGGAGAGGAAAAGAGAGCTTGTAAGTTCTAAAATTTCCATATTAGGAATGGTCAGAAGAGAATCCTCTCATGGAAGGCCACCTCATTTGAAAGGCCAGTTTTTCATTGCAGTAGGGGTGGCCTCTCAAGAGAGGGACTACTGTACAGGGTAAAACAGAAATTATCGCAATCAGCATAATTTTTAACAACTATAATCAAAAGAGGGACAACTCTTTCCAAAATCAATATCGCGGAAGTTAAATTTACATGTAGATATTCAACTAGGTTATTTGATACAATGGTAGTATCAATTGATAATCATTGTGAAATACGTAATATTTATTGCATACATTTAATAATATAACAATGGGTGATAATAATAGGAAGCTATCTATAGGTAAATCAAATAATGTAGTATTGTGTCTAGAGCTGATTAGAACAAATGGCGTAGTAATATAGACAAAGGTAAATAATAGCTTAAATAAAATTGAAACATTGCGCCTCGGCATATACAACTCAAAAAACATTTCATTTTTCCATTGGGCACAAAAACATTTATAAATTGCCGTTAAATCACCGTTAAAAAGTAATACAATACTGCACTATATTTTGCACATGAATATAACGGTAGTTAGGTACCAAAGATAGTAATAACTCATGTTAGATATTATGCCGGGATCCGAGTTATGAAAAATTCATTTTTTTGTCACCTATAGTGTGGGAGACATATAGGGATCACTTTAGTCTTTGTGGTTTTTGTTGTTGTTGTTGTCCATGTCTTCTGTCCCTCTTTTTCGTTACACTTTTTTCAGTAACCTACAATCTTAGCCACTTGAAATATTTGGTGTGACTTGAGTCTGATATTGTGCTTATTGATTCCAGGTATGTTTGACATCTACTTCCTGTTTACTGACTTAAGCAAATAATGTCAATGGTAAATATTTTCATAGCACTTTCCTCAGCAACTACAAATCTCAGCCACTTGAGATTTTGTATGTGACTTTAGTATTGGATCATATTGCTCTTGCGGATTCCAGGTTTGTCTTGACAGCTATTTCCTGATTACTGATTTGACATATTTTCAGCTAATAATTTCAATGGTAAAAAATTTTCTAACACTTTTCTCAGCAACTACAAATCACAGCCACTTGAATTTTTTTATGTGACTTTATCATGGGGTCCATTGATATTGTACTAGCCTATTCCAGGTCTGTCAGACATCTACTAGTACTTTCACTTAAGAAATTTGAGATTCTCAGAATAAATTTGAGGGCAGTGCAGGAGACACAATTCTTCCATGGAAGACTTTTAATTACAATTCTGGTTTCTTTGACAATCTTTAAAGTATACAGTCCACATAATAATACTGAGGTTGGACATTGCTACATAAGGCAGCCGGGTTAAATTAGTTGTATTGGGCCCAAACCTTCTCCCTATAACCAATGTGATAAATCAAAAAACAATAGTAACAACAGTAAAATTCAGTTAGCAACTGGACTGAGTCAATTGTGAAAAATGAAACTGGAAGAACTAAATATACAGACATAAACATGAAATGACAAAAGACTACTAGCAGTTAACTGACATATGCCAGCTCCAGACCCATTACCAACTGACAAATAAAATTATGTATCCTCAGTGTACAGCTTCCACCAAGATCCCTTCCCATTAAGAGTTTAGCATAATGATTTCATGCATATACTAGAATACATAACCTGTGTCCATGCAATACTGATTTTAGAAATTTAGAATGTGTTAAATTAAGATACAAAGACCCTATCAAAAAATCAAAAGGCCATACGTAATGACTTTACGACAATACCGTAATTATAACCCATATGAATAAGACGATTTAAAGGTTTTATAAGTTTGTTAGGCGAGTTTAAGTATTTTATACTCTTATATAAAACATAACTGTAAATTAAGGGATGTGAAATACCAGCCTTGGTGAGATGTTTACAGGTTGCATTGTATTTATGAACTAAGTCTTTACATTGATGATAAAATGCTTTGACAATTTCGCTTGCAATGCCAATCTTTTTGACATGACATTTTTCATACTTATTGGATTTCATTTAAATTTTTTGAGAAGGTGAAGTAAGATGTTTGGCAATTATTTTGGTAAAATCAAATGTTAAAAAGGAATATTATCATCAAAAATTTTTCCACTTGATTTTGAAGTCTTGCTCTCAATTTACACAGTCATGAACACCAAAGTGGTTTACTGGCAAGAATTGGTAGTTATTTAAAGATTTTTGCATTGTTAAAGACCTTGGTGTTCACGACCATCAAATTAGTGAGAATTGCAACAAATGTAGGGTATATATATATGTAACCCATGATTCTTACTTGTGAAAGTAAGAATGAGACTTATGGACGAAAATTAAATGAAAAAAGACACAGCACTTTGCATGCTCTTTTAAAAGATAAAGCTTCCTAGATATGAATTCAGTGATATAATCTATCTCTGACTCTGTTTGTTTGAAAAAAAGACAGGCTTGTTGAAGTCTACTTATTCAAGTCAGAATAAAATATCAAAAAAAAAAATAAAAAAAATAAAGGTACATTGTAACTCTAGTTTATTAACTCTAACTTGTACAAGTGGATCCCCTGACTGGTTTATAATGTCGCAACATAGCAAAAAGATTGAGCCTGGAGATCTCATTTTAATAAGGCCATGAAAAATTAATTTATTGGTTCTCAGGCCCTCCCTCATCTAGTATGAGGCTTGAAAAAAGCCCCTATTTGCCCCTATTTTTTTGCCGTTTCAGTAAAATAAAAAGAAAAGATCACCTCCCTCACTACATTTTTGATGGGTTTTGCCATACTTTAAGCTGCCGCTTCTATTTTTATACGACCACAAAGAATTTGAGGTCTGTAGACTTTTGTTTTTGGTTAATAACTTTAGTTTTAGTTGTTCCTTACCTAATTTTTATATGACCGCAAAAAATTTGTGGTCGTACAATGGTATGGTGCTGTCGTCGTTGGCTTTGTTGTCGTCGTCTGTAGACACTTTTGTTTTTGGTCAATAGCTTAAGTTCTAGTTGATCAATCATTATGAAATTTTAACACAATGTTCCTTGACACAAAAGGAAAGCTGGAATAGGTTTTGGATAATTTGGCCCCTCCAGTTTTCCAAAAAGAGGCCAAAAAGGGCAAAATTGGGTGTTATCACATATTTGGCTGTAGAATTTTTATTATTTATTGGATTTTGATGGGGTTTCTTTTTGTGTGCTCCTGAGGAGATTTCCAATCAGTGGTATGTCAATGGATTTCACGTCGCATGTACCGTTCATAAGATAAATGGGGCCCAAAGGGGGCGAATTTAAAAAATTGTGCTTTTTTAGCTTGCCGGGACGAATGTCCGGAGAGCTATTGTCATACCGTCGGCGTCAGCAAAACTTTAACCTGGCTTGTGGAATTGAGGCCTGAATAGCTAGGATGTTGATATTTGGTATGTGACTTCCTTGTGATGAGAGCTTTCTTCTGGTACTATACTTGTAGACATTTTGACGTTGACCTTGCCCTTAGGGCAATTTTTAGCTCGCGGGGACGAATGTCCAGAGAGCTATTGTCATACCCCCGGCGTCGGCATTGTCGGCTTCGGCGTCAGCAAAACTTTAACCTGGCTTGTGGAATTGAAACCTGAAGAGCTAGGGTATGTGACTTCCTTGTGATGAGAGCTTTCTTCTGGTACCATATTTGTAGACATTTTGACCTGGACTTTGCCCTGAGGGCAATTTTAAAAAACTTTAACCTTGCCTCTAGAAGGTAGGCTTTTAGTTGTAGGGTGTTTATATTTGGTATGTAACTTCGTTATGATGAGAGGTTTCTAGTGGTACCTTGTTTGTAGACATTTTGACTTTGACCTTGCCATGAGGGCAATTTTTGAAAAACTTTAACCTTGCCTCTAGAAGGTAGGCTTTTAGTGGTAGGGTGTTTATATTTGGTATGTAACTTCCTTATGATGAGAGCTTTCTAGTGGTACCATATTTGTAGACATTTTGACCTTGACCTTGCCCTGAGGGAAATTTTTTAAAAACTTTAAACTTGCCTCTAGAAGGTAGGGTGTTCATATTTGGTATGTAACTTCCTTATGATGAGAGCTTTCCAGTGGTACCATATTTGTAGACATTTTGACCTTGACCTTGCCCTAAGGGCAATTTTTGAAAAACTTTATCCTTGCCTCTGGAAGGTAGGCTTTTAGTAGGCTTTTAGTGGTAGGTGTTCATATTTCGTATGTAACTTCCTTATGATGAGAGCTTTCTAGTGGTACCATATTTGTAGACATTGACCTTGACCTTGCCCTGAGGGCAATTTTTTTAAAACTTTAATTTTGCTTCTTGAATTAAGTTTGTTAGTGGTAGGGTGTTCATATTTGGTACCATATTTGTAGACATTTTTGACCTTGACCTTGCCCTGAGGGCAATTTTTAAAAAACTTTTAACTTTGCTTCTAGAATTAACTTGTTTAATGGTAGGGTGTTTATATTTGGTATGTGACTTTTTTTGAAGAAAGCTTTCTATTACTTTCGAATTTATTGTTCATTGAGGTTACTAGAATCCCCGGCGAGCTATGTTGTCTTCTGACAACTCTTGTTATTTCTAGTCCGATTTTGATCCAGTTTTTTTCAATGGATTCCTTATGAAGAATTAACATAGCATTTAAATGTATGATTTTTGCTAACTTGTTTCCTTTTTGTCTCGCCTGTCGCTGAAAGCGAGACATAGGTATTACTTTCTGGCGGCGGCGGCATAAACTTTCTTAAAACCTTAATAACTTTTGAAGTATATCACTTATATGCAACATCTTTTGTACACAGATAGCTTATGGTTAGAACTTTCTAGCAACGCATGTTTCAGATGACCTTGACCTTGTCTTCATGGTTCAATGACTTCATGAAAATTGCGACATAGTTTCACATTCAAGTTGATTTCTCTGGATTTGTAATACATAGATCCATTTTATTAAGTGTATTGATGTATCTTAGTGGGGGCATGCCAGTCTGCCACTCGTCATTTGACCTCGACCTCATTTGCATGGTTCAGTGACTTTGTAAATTTTGCGACATAGTTTTACATTCAAGTCAATTTCTGAGTAAATGTAATGTATAGACATACTATATTTAGTCTATTGGTACATTTATGTAGGTGTGTGCCAGTCTGACACCTGTCATGTACCCTTGACCTCAATTTTATGGTTCATTGACTTTGATAACTTTTCTACTTGAATACTTATTTTTCTGTAACTAAAACACCTAGATTCATCATATTTGATATATTGCTACACCAAGGTGGGTACATGCCAGTCTGACACCTGTCATGTAACCTTGACCTCAATTTCATTGTTCATTGACTTTGAACATTTATTATACCCCCGCTTTGTAAAAGCGGAGGGTATATAGTGATGGTGGTGTCCGTCCGTCTGTCCGTCCGTCCGTCCGTCCGTCATTCCGTCCGTCCGTAACACTTTTACTGTCATTTTCTTTTATACTTATTTCTCTGTAGCTACAATACCTAGAGTTATCATATTTTGTCTATTGTTACATCTTGGTGGGCACATGCCAGTCTGGCACCTGTCATGTAGCCTTGACCTCAATGGTTCATTAACTTTGATCATTTTTTGTAACTAGAACACTTACAGGTATTTTATTTGGTCTGTGTTACATCTAGGTGTGCACATGCCAGTCTGGTACCTGTCATGTAGCCATGACTAATTATTTTGTTGAAGATATGCATATACAGGCGAGACATTTCTGTGTCTACACTTGTTGAGATATAAAGGACCAAACGGGGCCAAAATTGAAAATGTGCGGGTAACTTAGAATTTTTATTTTTCATCAGATTTTGATGGGACTATTGGAGTACCCCCGGCGTCCGCGTCTATGTCCGCATCTGCGGCCGCGTCCGCATTTAGGTATATATCTTGGTAACTATGAAGGGTAGGATCATCAAACTTTGTATACAGATGCATCTTGGGCTATCTCACAGCCTCCAAGAAAATTGGGTCTCTTTGACCTATATTTTCCGCCTGAATGACTTACAAATGTACATTCAAGTTTATGTCCGAGTTCAGATCTCGGTCACTATACATGGTAGGATCATGTAACCTTGCATATGCATGCATCTCTGATGGTAGGTCAGCATCCAGGCAAAATTAGGTCACTTTGACCTACATTTTCAGCTTGAATGACTTACATCCAAATTTGCTGAAGAGTTCAGATCTCAGTCACTGTACATGTTAGGATCATATAAACTTGCATATTCATGCAGCTCTGATGGTAGGTCAGCATCCATGCAAAATTAGGTCACTTTGACCTACATTTTCCGCTTGATTGACTTACTTCCAAATTTTTTGAAGACTTCAGATCTCAGTCAATGTACATGTTAGAATCATGTAAACTTTCATATGCAGGCAGCTGTGATAGTATGTCAGATCCAAGCAAAATTAGGCTACTCTGATAATGTGCCATAACGAGGCGAACTTTGTAATCGTTGATTACCTATGTTTTTCTTTAGATGCCTCTTTATTTAAACTGTAAGTAGTATGTCAACAGATTTAGCACTTACAATGTACACAGTTTCAGAGCTATAAGGGGTCATTAAAGGGCTAATTCTTTATGATGCCTAGTTCGTGTCCAGCTAATTACTTTGCAAGCTCCTTATTGGGTCCATCTATTTACTGTGTCAAGCTCTTCACTGTGTCCACATTGCCTTTAACTTACACTGGTTTAAATTTCAGTGGTCGACATGCTGTGGTCGTATCATGCTGCCCTTGGTGTAGCCCTTTATTACACAATGTTTCTTGGCCCAAGAGGAAGGCTTGTATTAGTTTTGGTTATTGTGGCCCCAAGCGTTCTCTAAAAAAGGGCCAAAAAGGGTCATATTGGGTGTTTTCATATGTTTGGCTATAGAATATTTTTTATTTATAGTATTCTGATGGGGTTTCTTTCTGTATGTTCCTGAGAAAATTTCTAACCTGTAGTATGTTTACGGATTTTATGTAGCATGTACCATTCATGTGATAAATTGGGCCCAAAAGGGGTAAATCTCAAAAATTTTAATTTCTTTATTTTAAGTCCGATTTTGATGCAGTTTTGTGCATTAGATTCCTTGCGAAAAATAACCAGGAGCTCAATTATCAGATTTTGGATATCTTGTTTCCTTTCCGAGCTATGAGGGGCCAAAAGGTGCCAAAAATGCAAATGTCCAGATTACCTAAAAATTTTTATTTTACGTCAGATTTTGATGGGATTTTTTTTGTTGGATTCCTCTAGTTGTAAGCTTCAAGCAGTATGCCAACAGATTTAAAGTAGTTCTTACCGTTTTCAAGCTGTTAGGAGTCAAAGGGTCCAAATTGCAATTTTTCAAAATTATGTAAAAAAAAAATTTATTGGATTTTAGTGGGGTTTGTTTCTTTGAATTCCTCTTGACATAAGCAGTCAGTAGTATGCCAAAAGATTTGGTGTAGTTCTTACTGTTTCCATGCTAAAACTTAGGGGCCAACATTAATTAATTTTTCATCAAGATTTCAATGGATTGTTATGCCCCCTCCGCTAGGCGGTCGGGGGCATTAAAGGTTTACCCTGATCCGTACGTCCGTACGTCCATCTTTTTGGTTTCCGGATGATAACTTGAGTATCCTGCATCGGATCAAAACCAAACTTGGTCACATGCTTACTTATCACCCAAGACAGAACCCTAT
>MJUU01063975.1:26825-62620 GCA_002080025.1 Modiolus philippinarum
CCCCCGAGGGAACCCCGGGGTATAGAAATAGGACATAGTATCTCCGGCTTGCGGGGTATGACCCTCCTAAACAGGGCTGACCCCGAGGAAATCCTGGGATATAGAAATAGGACCCAGTCCGTGGTTGTGCGGGCTGAATAAATACACAACCCATCTTTCGGATGGGATGTAAAGTCAGGTCCACGTGTGAGGCTTGTTTAGGGTATATTGGGATATGGGATATTTGCCACTTTTGAAAATGGGATATGGGATATTTGAGACAAAAAGTACTGGGATATGGGATATTTTGTCTATGGAAAACGGGATATTTCAATAATTAATGGGATATCTTCAATTTTCAAAGGGATATTTTCGTCCAGATTTACTGGGATATGGGATATTGGGACCCCCCCAAACAAGCCTCACGTGTTGGAAGAAATGCCACGCTTCCTGCAAGTTAAAGAACCCTCGTAGCAAGCTCTTTTTTGAGTGGTCCGTAGGTGATCGGCTTCAAGGCTAAATTCCCCGCCCCTTACGTCTTCACCCTACTTTTCAAGTGGCAGTCAGAATTTTACGTCCCTTGACCCTTTCTATACCCCAAAGTGATTATTTATTAACAAACTTGTTTTCGTCTTGATATAGCTGAAATATTGCTCAGTAGACGTTAAACAATATTCAATCAATCAATCAATCATGATGCATAAATGGTAGGCCAATGATATTTTGTATCATGTTGTATGTTGGTTGGTCTTTGGAAGACAATAATGGTCTGCTAAATGCCTTTTGTCAGTGACCTTAATTTCACAGTCTTGTGAGCACATTCAGTTTTCTGATAAGTTCAATTAGATTTCACATCTATTTAGAGGACAAGCAGGGAGGGGCGAGACATCTTTCAGGAACTCACTTGTCTCTATACTTGTTCTGGAAAAATATTTTATCCACTTTCCTTCAAGTACTATAATTACTTATGAGTTTGGGTATTTTAATCTTAAATTTTTTTTATCAGTTTGCAGAAATATTTTCAGATGATGGGGAAGAGGGAGATATGGCAGTGGATGAAGACATACCAGAGAATGAAGAGCGAATAAAGAAAAAGAAAAAAGTAAGTCACTACTAAATCTTATTATCATGAAGATAAGGACATCAGGGTTTGTGGTAAGAGGTTGGCATGTTTGTTTTTAGCTAACTTTTGAAGAGTGAAGGAGCATCTTTAAATATTATTTTCAAGCTCGCAGCACAATGGAGGATAGAAAAAACATGGACCAACAAATGCTAAAAATCTCAATTTGTTGCAATAATTTGTGTCAAAGGGCACAAGCTTGCTTCAACATCTATGGAAGATCCTACTGGTACCGATTCCAAATCTGTTGCAGATAATCTTTGGTAAATCCTCCAAATCTATTGCGGATGTACAGAATACAAAAGCTATGGCAGATCTCTATGTCACCAATCTTTGGCAGATTTACTTAGTTCCAAATCTATAGCAACTTCAACATTCCAAATGATGGTATATTAATAATATGTAAGAGATAATCAACTGCCCATTTACCCTCAACATCATGATGATACACCAAGGAAGCTTTATCATATAAAACATACAATAACATTCTGATACACCACTAAAACGATGGTATCAGAGACAAAAACAAAGTGTCTTGTATGTCATAGGTAAGGGCAACTTGTTTTCCAACTGGTTTACTACATAGATTTTATTACATTATTGTAATATACAAATAATGCCAAGCCTCGACAATACCGTTTGTCCAATTGCCCGGGACAAGTGGATACATCTGTCGGACAAATGAAATTCAGAAGTCACTTGTCTGTCGGGACAAGTTAAAATTTTTGTCAAAGTAGGAGTTCAAATCCCCCACAACGATGCGTAATGAGAAAATTCATTTATATTCCTCTAAAAACAAAATTCATATCATGAACTATTGAACAAAGACCGAAAATATTGACGGATTTCCATGTAAACATTTATGTTTTCACACGTGTCCGCCATTTTGATAATAATGATCGTTAGACGAAAAGAAATAAAAATACAGATTCTTAAGCGAAACGAAATTTGAATAAAGACGCGTACTCAATGTCGGTACACATTATTTCCATCGATGGAAAAAGGGAATTTTATTTTTTACTTCAAAAGATCAGGCACATTTTCAGGATTTTTTTCCCAATTTATTTAATTTCAATGCAAAAGAAAATAGTATCAGCCCATAATCATGAAAATAACATGTTTCCCAAAGTATCTTTAAAGTTCATATCATGATCTTATGAATGAAATCTGTGTAATAGGAAGCCTGAATGAAGAAACATCAATAGACAGGTCATCATTAAACATGTATGAATCACCACTCTAGCATTTTTTTGTCTCGCCTGCGAAGAAAGTCGCTGAAAGCGAGACATGGGTATTACTTTCCGGCGGCGGTGGCAACGGCGGCGTAAACTTTCTTAAAACCTTAATAACTTTTGAAGTATATCACTTATATGCAACATCTTTTGTACACAGATAGCTTATGGTTAGAACTTTCTAGCAACGCATGTTTCAGATGACCTTGACCTTGTCTTCATGGTTCAATGACTTCATGAAAATTGCGACATAGTTTCACATTCAAGTTGATTTCTCTGGATTTGTAATACATAGATTCATTTTATTAAGTGTATTGATGTATCTTAGTGGGGGCATGCCAGTCTGCCACTTGTCATTTGACCTCGACCTCATTTGCACGGTTCAGTGACTTTGTAAATTTTGCGACATAGTTTTACATTCAAGTCAATTTCTGAGTCACTGTAATGTATAGACATACTATATTTTGTCTATTGGTACATTTATGTGGGTGCGTGCCAGTCTGACACCTGTCATGTAGCCTTGACCTCAATTTTATGGTTCATTGACTTTGATAACTTTTCTACTTGAATACTTATTTTTCTGTAACTAAAACACCTAGATTCATCATATTTGATATATTGCTACACTAAGGTGGGTACATGCCAGTCTGACACCTGTCATGTTACCTTGACCTCAATTTCATGGTTCATTTACTTTGAACATTTCTTTTCTTTTATACTTATTTCACTGTAGCTACAATACCTAGAGTTATCATATTTTGTCTATTGTTACATCTTGGTGAGCACATGCCAGTTTGGCACCTGTCATGTAGCCTTGACCTCAATTTCATGGATCACTGACTTTGATCATTTCTCTGTAACAAGAACACTTACAGGCATCATATTTTGTCTAATGCTACATCTAGGTAGGCACATGCCAGTCTGACACCTGTCATGTAACCTTGACCTCAACTTCATGGTTCAATGACTTTGATCATTTCTCTATAACTAGAACACTTACAGGCATCAGATTTTGTCTAATGCTACATCTAGGAAGGCACATGCCAGTCTGACTTCTCTCATATAGCCTTGACCTCAATTTCATGGTTCATTAACTTAGATCATTCTTTGTACCTAAAACACTTACAGGTATTTTATTTGGTCTGTGTTACATCTAGGTGTGCACATGCCAGTCTGGTACCTGTCATGTAGCCATGACTAATTATTTTGTTGAAGATATGCATATACAGGCGAGACATTTCTGTGTCTACACTTGTGTTTTAATGTGACCAATCCTAAATCTACATCCTTTGGACTGATGGAGACAATAACAGAATTTATGCTCACTTTTTGAATGTGAAATTCACAAAATATGTACACTAGCTTTTATATTACACTCTGCTCAAATGTGACACAATGTTGTAATTTATAAATTTTCTGACAATGTTGTAATTTATAAGTTTTCTGATAATCTCATTGTATGTGATTCTCCGTTTATTTCCTTTCATTTGTAATAGTAAAAATATGACCAGTGTAACAATCGTCAACATTGTAGGTTTCCTTATAATTGGAAGAGGATATACTTCCTTTAGTAGCCACTTGTAATAATGCTGTGCCTTAATTCATTTTAAGATTAGTCTTGCATTGTACATTTTGCCCATGGTTGGCAAAATGTTCAATAGCAAATATTAGTTTTTGTCTCGCCCGCGACGAAAGTCGCGGAAAGCGAGACATATGCGTACAAAGTATGACGGCGTCGACGGCGTAAACTTTATGTTAAGTTTTTGTGATTAGGTCAGTTTCTCAGTAANACCTATATTTTACGCTTGATTGATTTACATTCAAGTTTTAGGACGAGTTCAGATCTTATTCACTATACATGGTACAATCATGTAACCTGGCATATGCATATAACTCTGATGGTAGATCAGCATCCAGACAAAATTAGGTCACTTTGACCTATATTTTCCGCTTGATTGATTTACTTCCAAGTTTGTGGACAAGTTCATATCTCAGTCACTTTACATGGTAGGATCATGTAACCTTGCATAGGCATGCATCCCTGATGGTACATCAGCATCCAGGCAAAAGTAGGTCACTTTGACTTATGTTTTTACACATGAGTGATTTATGTCCAAGTTTTCAGGCAAGTTCAGATCTCAGTCACTATACATGGTAGGATCATGTAACCTTGCTTAGGCATGCCAATGTGATGTCAACATCCATTTAAGATTTTGTTACTGTGACAAAGTGCCATAACGAGGCGAACTCTGTAATCGTTGATTACCTATGTTTTTGTTACTATTGTATATTTCAAAGAATATTTGTTAACCCCAATCAAGTCTGACAAGTCTTTTCACAGTAACTTCGGTATTTAGTTATTCATAAACCAACTTTTTTAGTAATGTCAAGTATCTATAAATGTGAAATACCAGATTTTCAAAAAATATGTACATACTTGCATAATGATTTACTTCAGAATGCCTAGGTACATGTACAACTAAAAAAATTTTCTACTTGTTTTGTCTTCGGTTTAATGTACTCTTTTTTGCTCACATCACGAAGTGAGGGGGGCTTATGTGATACCCCTAGCGTCGGCGTCGGCATCGGCGTCGGCGTCCGGTTAGGAAGAATGGTTAAGGTCCATTCCTGCTTACTGACATGCCCCACATCAACCATATTGGTATCTATGATGCACTTTTGGATGACAACTGGAATGCATGCTTCGGATGCTGTCTCTGACCTACATTTTACACATAAGCGACTTGGTTAGGTAGAATGGTTAAAGTCCATTCCCGCTTACTGGCATGGCCCACATCAACCATATTGGTATGTATGATGCATTTTGGGATGACAACAACAATACATGCTTCAGATGCTGTCTCTGACCTACATTTTACACATGAGCGACTTGGTTAAGTAGAATGGTTTAAGTCCATTCCTGCTTACTGACATGGCCCACATCAAGCATATTGGTATCTATGATGCATTTTGGGATGACAACAACAATGCATGCTTCAGATGCTGTCTCTGACCTACATTTTACACATGAGTGACCTGGTTGGGTAGAATGGTTAAAGTCCATTCCCGCTTACTGACATGGCCCATATCAACTATATTGGAATGCATGATGCATTTTGGGATGACAACAACAATGCATGCTTCGGATGCTGTCTCTGACCTACATTTTACGCATGAGCGACTTGGTTAGGTAGAATGGTTAAAGTCCATTCCTGCTTACTGACATGGCCCACATCAAGCATATTGGTATCTATGATGCATTTT
The DNA here is from genome assembly GCA_002080025.1 of Modiolus philippinarum. NCBI lineage: Eukaryota > Metazoa > Mollusca > Bivalvia > Mytilida > Modiolidae > Modiolus > Modiolus philippinarum. The sequence continues at coordinate 32,421 of MJUU01063975.1, forward strand.
GGGATGACAGCAACAATGCATGCTTCAGATGCTGTTTGACCTACATTTTACGCATGAGCGACTTGGTTAGGTAGAATGGTTAAAGTCCATTCTTGCTTACTGACATGGCCCACATCAACCATATTGGTATCTATGATGCACTTTGGGATGACGACTGGAATGCATGCTTCGGATGCTGTCTTTGACCTACATTTTACACATGAGCGACTTGGTTAGGTAGAATGGTTAAAGTCCAATCCCGTTTACTGACATGTCCCTTTGCAACCATATGGATATGTATGATGCAATTTGGGATGACAACAACAATGAATGCTTCGGAAGCAGACTGTAAACTACAATTTATGCATGACTGAATCTGTTAAGAAGAATGATTATCGTCCATTCCTTTTTACTGACATGTGCAACATGTGACAATGCTGCGCAACGAGGTGAGCTTAGCAGGCTGTGGCTGCTTTCTATGTTTTCAAACTATATAAGCCCGGGTACACAAGCCTACGTCAGCATGTATCATTCTATTGAATAACCAATAAACTTTTTTTTCTTTGATTTTTATTTTCATTCCTGATACTCATTTTGGATATTAAGTCCAATATGTTGGAAAAGTGATAATTTCATTCGGACAAGTAAATCTTCAGAGGTACTTGTCTGAAGGGACAAGTTTGAAAAAAAGTTATTGTAGAGGCCTGAATGCAATGCCATTTATTGCATACAATAAAACTGACAAATTTTCAATTCAAGCAATAATAAGATTATCTGTTAATTTTGTGGTAGGAAATTACATCCTTGCACAAATGTGAATTTTTTGTGCTGTGTTATTTTTAAGTAACCATACTTTTTACCATGATTACATGTTTTTGTCTTTGTTATGGATTTTTTTTGTTATAATGTGACCAATCCTAAATCTACATCCTTTGGACTGATGGAGACAATAACAGAATTTATGCTCACTTTTTGAATGTGAAATTCACAAAATATGTACACTAGCTTTTATATAACACTCTGCTCAAATGTGACACAATGTTGTAATTTATAAATTTTCTGACAATGTTGTAATTTATAAGTTTTCTGATAATCTCATTGTATGTGATTCTCCATTTATTTCCTTTCATTTGTAATAGTAAAAATATGACCAGTGTAACAATCGTCAACATTGTAGGTTTCCTTATAATTGGAAGAGGATATATCTCCTTTAGTAGCCACTTGTAATAATGCTGTGCCTTAATTCATTTTTTTAAGATTAGTCTTGCATTGTACATTTTGCCCATGGTTGGCAAAATGTTCAATAGCAAATATTAGTTTTGTACACTGGGTCTTTGAAAAAGGTTGCACTCATACACTGTTCACAATCAATATGGTGACCTTGTTTCCCTGAAGGATAAGGAAAGCAGGTCTGTACCTCGTCCAAAATGGCCATCAACCTGAGACTTACTTCAACCCTATTGAAAACACATTAAAAAATCTTCTCAGAAACAACTTGTGAAGTTAGAACTAAACTTAGTTCTTATTGTCCTTAGATGGTCCCCTCAAAACATGTATCGGGCAAGATGGTCACCATTGTGAAAAGTAACATAGTTTAACATTGGACTCTAGGAAAAACACATCCAAAGATCTTCTTCTCAGAAACTACTATAACAAAACTTAATTAAAATGTTTCTTTGATAGTCCCTTCCAAAAAAGGTATCCAGCAGGTTGTCCTCATCCAGGATTGTCGACACCTAGGACCATAGTTTGATATTAGATCCTTAGGAAAACTCATTAAAAGATCTTACTGAAAGGCTCTTGAAAGATTCATGTTAGTAAATGGATTGATTATACCCCCCACAAACGAAGTTTGGGGGGTATATAGGAATCACCATGTCTGTCCGTCTGTCCGTCTGTCTGTCCCCTTTCGTGTCCGGAGCAGAACTTTTGTACCATAGCACCTAGGATTATAAAACTTTGGTGTGTGGATGCATCATGGGAAGACGATGTGTCGCGTACCAAATTTAGGTCACTGTGACCTTGACTTTGACCTTTATAATAGCAAAACCATGTGCATTTCCTGTCCGGAGCAGAACTTTTGTACCGTAGCACCTAGGATTATCAAACTTGATGTGTGGATGCATCATGGGAAGACGATGTGTCGCATACCAAATTTAGGTCACTGTGACCTTGACTTTGACCTTTGGCCTTTATGATAGTAAAACCATGTGCATTTCGTGTCCGGAGCAGAACTTTTGTACCGTAGCACCTAGGATTATCAAACTTGGTGTGTGGATGCATCATGGGAAGACGATGTGTCGCGTACCGAATTTAGGTTACTGTGACCTTTACTTTTACCTTTGATCTTAATGATAGTAAAACCGTGTCCGGAACAGAACTTTTGTACAATAGCACCTAGGATTATCAAACTTGGTGTGTGGATGCATCATGGGAAGACGATGTGTCGCTTACCAAATTTAGGTCACTGTGACCTTGACTTTGACCTTTGACCTTAATGATAGTAAATCCTTGCTCATTTTGTGCCAAAAGCTTGGTTAAATCAGGTTTGTATCCACCGAATTATATATTATTTAATATATTACCCTTTAAATGAAGTACATGTACCAGTATGAATGATTGGAATAATTTCGGGCCTGACATGCTTTATTTCTGATAGATTTACTTTCCAGTTACCATGTGGCTAAAGGTCAAATTTCAAAATGACATGCCTTGGTACTCAAATGCAGTTGCGGGGGATATTAGTCTGGCTTTGCTGACAGCTCTAGTTTAATTGAACAAAAGCAAATGTTTGCCTACTAAATTAAATCAAATGCTTTTCTACCGATGATAATACTCATATAACATTTCAGTCCTTAAAAGTGAAGACATTTATTGAAATTCATCCTTCTACTTGCAGAAAAAAACAACTACGGTAGAAAGTAACCTTAAAAATATCACTACATCCAGGGTGGATTTGGCATTTGAAGTAGATCCTATGTTTCAAGTAATGTCCGAGGCATTTGATGAAGGAGGAACTATGGGACTATTACATAATACATTGAGATGTTTTGATGACAACCAGGAACTAGTTTTGGACTCCAACACAGTAGTTAGTGCTAACATGGAAAGAACATTGCCACAAAATAAACCTGTAGATTTAAATGATTTAAAAGGTATAATTTTTATACAGCAACAAATATTTACAGTCATTTGTGTTATTACAGCCATCACCATCATTTGCTTCTAGTGTGATCATGTTGTGGACATCTTTTTACCTGGCTATAGCAAGGATGAGCTATGCCATTACTTGGCGCCCATCATCGTCTGTCTGTTGTAAACATCTCCTCTGAAATCATTGGGCCAATTGCAACACAACTTTCGATATCCAAGATGGCCACAAACAGGGAACATAGTTTTATATTGGGCCCTGCGGGAAAGTATTCATTAATGCTTTCCTCTGAAACAACAAAGTCAGTTGGATCCAAACTTGGTCACAATAGTCTTTAGTTGGTCACCTTTGAAAAATGTGTCTAGCAAGCACATTCAAGATGGCCACCAACAGGGAACATAATTTATATTGGAACCTAATAGAAAGCATTCAGAAATCTTCCCCACTGAAACAACAAAGCCAATTTCATCCAAACTTGGTCACAGTAGTCCTAAGGTGGTTCGCTTTCAAAATGTGTCTTTCTAGTCTGCACCTCATCCAAGATGGCAACCAGCAGGGAAAATAATTTAATATTGGACTTTTTGGGATTACATATTTAAAGATATTTTCATCTAAATTTACATGGCCAGTTGAAAACAAAGCGTATGCAACAAAACTTGGTCACAATATTCCTTGGGATTTTTCCTTTCAAAACATTTATGGCATTGTCCACATCTCATACTAGTTGGTCGCCAGCAAGGAACATTGGACCCATTGGGAAAGCATTCAAAGATTTTCTCTGAAGCCACAAATCTAATCAGTACCAAACTTGCAGTGATGCCTAAATTAACAGGACTGAAGGAAATGTCTGGTTAAGAATTTTGCAATTTTTGGTTGAACATATAGGGAAAAATATGAAAATGTGTCATTCGGTCTGGTAAGTCAAAAATCAATTTTGTCACGACTGAACTTGGTGACTATAGTTCTTTGCTGGTCCAATTAAAACAATGTGTATGGCAATTCTGTGCCACTGCTAAGATGGATGCCAGTGTTGAACATTATTTAGCATTGAAATCAATGGGATATCAGATTCAAAGATCTCCTCTGAAACTGCTAAGCCAATCGGAACTCTACTTGGTCACAACAGTCCTTATAAGACCCTTTTTGAAAATTTTGTCCTTCAAGTCTGTAAGATATAATCTAGTCGTCAGCAGGGAAAATGATTTAAAAAAATTGGACCCCCTTCTGGTAAAGCTTTCAAAGATCTTCTCCTCTGAGGCCATAGAGCCAATTTGAACCAAACTTGGTCATAATAGTCCTTTGCTGGGCCTTTTGAAAAAAATGTGTCCTTCAAGTCTGTGCCTGAGCCAAGATGGATGCCAGCTTTGAACATCCAGGGATTTTTTACCCATCTCTCAGGGGCCAAATATCAGCCCCATTCCAATGACAATTTCCCTACTTTTTTCCCAATTTGTAGTAAAGAAATTCCCAATTTTCAAATAGTTACTGGGCTTACTAAACTTGGATATTAGGATGATAAAATTAAATTATTTTTATATGCCCGTCTAATGACGGACGTATTATGGTATACCAATGTCCGATTGTCCGTCCGTCCGTCTGTCCGTCCGTTTCATATGTCGTGCCCTAACTTGACAACCCTTTGGCCAATTCACTTCAAACTTTGTAGAGGTATTAGGTATGATGGCCTCACGATCTGTATACTTTTTCGTGAAATTTCAATTTTTCTTGTAAGAGTTATGGGACTTTATTCGTCAATTTTAAGGCAATTTTTTACACTTCACACTCTAACTTGACAACTCTTTGGCCAATTCACTTCAAACTTTGAAGAGGTATTTGATGTGATGACCTTACAGCCTGTATACTTTTTCATGAAATTTCGATTTTTCTTGCAAGAGTTATGGGACTTTGTTGTCAATTTTAATGCAATTTATTACATGTCGTGCTCTAACCATTAAGTACTTTGATCAGCTCACTTTTAACTTTGCAGATTAATTTCTTAAAGAGATATCAAGCTTAATTAGGCAGTTATAGGTACTTCTGAATTGAGAACCCCTTACCGAAATCACTTTAAAGTTTTGAAGGATGACGACGGGCGTATCATGCCACTTGGCGCAGCTGTTTATTGTATCTAGTTATTAACAAAACCAATCTTCAAAAGCGATCCTGTTTTTGAACTTTCTGACAAGTACCTTCACTTTATTTACAGGAAAACATTTCAAGGATGCAAGAAATTGGAATACCGCTTGTGTTTTGTGTAAATATTTTCGATAGAATGGTCAAAATCAAGTGAAAACAGTCCTATCTTTGTCAACAAAATTGCAAATGGGAAACTTCCAGTTTCCAGTTGTATAAAATTCAGAACCAGATCCAAGAATAAACTTTCCGGATTTTGTATCCTAACACTTCTGCAGGCACCTTAAAATTTTCAATGCACATTTTCTCATTTAAGAATTGTTCAGCTGAAAGGTAACAACTATAACATGGATTCATGGTTGTTTCTGCCTGGTTTTCATCAATATATCTGTCTGGTGCTATCATAAACTATAGTTGCAATAAATATAAAAATATGAAATTTTACAAAATCAGATCAAATAAATGAATTTATTTGAATTAACATCAATTAAAAAGATTCATATTACAATTTCCCAAAATTCATCTTTTGTCGATAAAAAATTCTTTAATAGACATTAAAATGACATTTCCCAAAATACACTGACAAATCCCTTACACCCGTCATCTATAATCTTTTCACATTTTCATCTTTTCCTCTGAAACCACTGAAGCAAATTCAACCAAACTTTACAGAAATGGTGTATGGAAGGTTCTTCACAACGATTCTTCATTTTGTTCTGATATGATAAAAAAACATGGCTGCCAGCACAGATCTTAATTTTAACATTGGACCCTATGGGAAAAACATTATTTTCACATCTGCTCTGAAACTATTGAAGCAAATTGAACTAAGCTGAAGTGAAAGGATGCGTTGCTCATCTCATTCTGACCCGACAAAAAACATGGCTGCCAGAGCGGAATTTAGGTTTAACATTGGACCCTATGGGAAAATCATATTTTCATCTTCAAGTCTAAAACCACTGAAGCAAATTCAACCAAACTTTTCAGGAATGATTTATGGAAGATCCTTTACTACAATGATTGCTCATTTTGTTCCAGTTTGTAAAAAAACATGGCCGCAAGCAGATAGGTTAAACATTGGACCCTATGGGATAAAAAAACACGGCCACCAGTGCTGAACTTAGGTTTACATTTAAACCTATTGGATCTTACAAAAAAACATATTGCGGCCAGGGCAGAATTAAGAAACAATTCATGGCAGGTATATGGTTATTGGAAATTTAACATGGGCTGTGCCTTTATATTCGAATTTAACCCAGAGCGTTAGCGAGGGGTTAAATTTACGAATATAAAGGCCCAGCCCATGGTTAAATGACAATAACCATATACCTGCCAAGAATTATTTCGAATTTAATATGGCAGAAAATTGAATTTTCCATTCTGAAGCGACCTAAGAGAAGGCAGATTTCCCAACTCCAATGTTGTCTGTGTCTATGACGTCACAATACACAATCTGACGTTTTCAAACAGATGCAAGTTCAAAATTCATATCGAAAGTAAAAATAATACACATTTACGTGTTTTAATAGCATGATTTAGTTTAAAACTGTTCTTAACCTTTATTTCCTTCATAAACAAGACGAAGAAAATTAAAAACATTGTTGTTTTTCATCCCGTTTACTCATATTCCGATACCATTTGTGCATGTGCGAAATATATGATTATCGAGTATTAAACTGGTTGACGATTAACAGAAGCCATGTTAGAATAAAGATTAACATATGACCCTATGAAATTATTGAAGCAAATTCAATCAAACTGAATTGGAATATGTATAGGACTATAGCTTAACATTAGACCCTAAGGGGGAAAAAAAAATCATTTTATGGTCATCAGCATAGACATGGCTTATATTAAAAGCATTTTATCAGATGAGGGATTCAGGCTCAGTCCCTGAGCCTCTAATTAACAATCCTAATCTCTTTGCTGACATTACCACATTCAAGTTATTTGTTTTTCAGATATGTTCAAGGGAATTCCTATTTCTTCCAAAGATATCTGTCCTACATTTTCTAGCTTTACTTTTATGAACTGGGATGAAAATGCAGAGGTATGTATTTACATAGGTAGATAAGTTTTTTTACAGTTGATCAACAAAAGAGGGCCTGATTCTTACACATTTTTATACGACCGCAAAAATTTTGCGGTCGTATTATGGTATGGCGCTGGCGTCGGCGTCGGCGTCTGTGGACAGCATAACTTTAGTTCTAGTGAACGGATTGTTATCAAATTTTAGTATGATGTTTGTTGGCACAAGCTTAAGCCCGGGTTTTAATGTCGCGTTCCCTGCCCAACCCGTTTTTGAAAAAGAGGCAAAAAAGGGGCCAAAAAGGGGTAAAATTAGGTATTTTCGTGTCTGTGGACAGCATAACTTTGGTTCTAGTGGATGGATTGTTTTCAAATTTTAGTTTGATGTTTCTTGGAACATTCTTGAGAAATGTTTTTTTCCTTTAGGTTTTTGCCCCACCCATTTCAGAATTAGGGGCCAAAAAAGGGTTAAATGAGGGCTGTTCCAGAAAAGTTGGTCTGGGACCCTTTGAAGGCACTTCATATAAATTGCTGTGGGTGGTTGTGTTTTCTTCATTTTTTTGTATTGAACATATGGGGAAGAATTCTATGGGTGGTGGGGGTCAATAAAAAGTGCCTTCAAACCCCCCCATGTCAATTTTTCTGGAACAGCCCTGAGGTGTTTTCACATATTTGACTGTAGAATATTTATTATTTATTGGATTTTGATGGGGTTTGTTTCAGTGTGCTCCTGAGGAAATTTCCAATCTGGAGTATGCCAACGGATTTCACGTAGCATGTACCACTCACGAGATAAATGGGGCCCAACAGGGGCAAATCTCAAAAAAAATAATTTTTTTATTTTAAGTCCGATTTTGATGCAGTTTTTTTCAATGGATTCCTTGCGAAAAATTAATATAGCACTCAGCTATTAGATTTTTGGTAACTTGTTTCCTTTCCCAGCTATGAGGGGCCGAACGGGGCCAAAATTGCGAATTTGCAGATTATGTAGAATTTTTATTTTTCATCGGATTTCAATGAGATTTTTTTCTTTGGATTCCTCTTGATCTAAGCTTTCAGTAGTATGTCAACGGATTTTTTGTAGGTCTTANTTAAGAAATAATTCATTGCAGGTATATGGTTATTGGAAATTTAACCATGGGCTGTGCCTTTATATTCGAATTTAACCCAGAGCGTTAGCGAGGGGTTAAATTTACGAATATAAAGGCCCAGACCATGGTTAAATGACAATAACCATATACCTGCCAAGAATTATTTCGATTCTAATATGACAGAAAATTGAATTTTCCATTCTGAAGCGACCTAAGAAAAGGCAGATTTCCCACCTCCAATGCTGTCTGTGTCTATGACATCACAATACACAATCTGACGTTTTCAAACAGATGCAAGTTCAAAATTCATATCGAAAGTAAAAACAATACGCATTTACGTGTTTTAATAGCATGATTTAGTTAAAAACTGTTCTTAACCTTTATTTCCTTCATAAACAAGACGAAGAAAATTAAAAACGTTGTTTTTCATCCCGTTTACTCATATTCAGATACCATTTGCGCATGTGCGAAATATATGATTATCGAGTATTAAACTGGTTGACGATTAACAGGAGCCATGTTAGAATATAGATTAACATATGACCCTATGAAATTATTGAAGCAAATTCAATCAAACTGAATTGGAATATGTATAGGACTATAGCTTAACATTAAACCCTACGGGGAAAAAAAATCATTTTTTGGTCATCAGCATAGACATTGCTTATATTAGAAGCATTTTATCAGATGAGGGATTCAGGCTCAGTCCCTGAGCCTCTAATTACCAATCCTAATCTCTTTGCTGACATTACCACATTCAAGTTATTTGTTTTTCAGATATGTTCAAGGGAATTCCTATTTCTTCCAAAGATATCTGTCCTACATTTTCTAGCTTTACTTTTATGAACTGGGATGAAAATGCAGAGGTATGTATTCACATAGGTAGATAAGTTTTTTACAGTTGATCAACAAAAGAGGGCCTGATTCTTACACATTTTTATATACAATGTAGAACATTAAAAACATTTAGTAGGCCTGATTTTTACACATTTTTGCATACAAAGTAGAACGTTAGGAACATTTAGTATTGCCCATTTTGTACTCTAACTCAATAGAGTCTTGTGTATGCCGTATTCACATTGTCTGACCTATTTTGTCACAAATTATTGTAAGGAACTCCAATTTTAAGTACAAAATGCATGGTATGTACTTCCTGTTTTACAAAACATAATTTGGTAACAAAATGTAGTGAAGCATATATTTTAGTCCCATTTATCTCTGCTTCCATTGGATTGATTATTTTAAAATAAGTATTCAGCCTCTATTTTATAAGTTATAACAAAGCTCTTTGTTTAAGACTGTCAGACATTTACTTTCTTTTTGACTAAATGTGGACTTCATTTCAAAATGTAGTGAAACATGATGTTATGTCACATTTTGTCAGCTCCTACTATAGGGATTGATTTGTTAGGCAGCCTCTAAATGATTTGTTGTAACGAACCTTATTTTGTCAGTTCTGTCAGATATCTATTTCCTGTTGTCATGTGAGTGGTATGGCAACATGTCCAACTTCTTGTTTGTCCTGTAATTTGTACTTCAACCTAACTTATTTACAAAAAACACATGCAAATTATCCAGAAGAAGAACTCAAGGACCAACAGATAAACAAAATATATCATTTAAACCATACAGACAATGTTGCTATCTTTTGGAGACATTTGCCAAGTGAGATAAATAATGAAAGTTACCATAAATTTTTGCATATGACCATTTCTGCAACTTGTGTCATTCAGTGAAGATTAAATAAAAACATTTGGAAGTCCATAAACCGAACATTTGTAGGGAACAAATAACAAAAAAGATCTAAACGAAAAGAAAACCCAGCTAAGGACAGAGTTATGCCTAAGAGAGATACTCCTTAGTTTTTAAGCAAAACATTCTAAAATTTATATATTACAAGTTTCAAAATAAATTGGTTTCTGGTCAGCACCGAAGTACTGACTGCTTGGTATGTAAATACCCTCAGGGAATAAAAGTTCACCAGCATAGTCATTGTTCCAGTGGTAATAAATAACAAAAACCAAAGATACTGTAAATTTAGATATATGAAAGGTCTTTATAATGGTTTGTTAGACATCTTCATTGAAATACTGTATATATGATAAATCCTTGTAAAATTTAGGCCACTACATTTAAGGTCGTAAGAGTAATTGAGTATATGCTGAAATTTTAATTTAGGTTTCCAGACGTTTTGGCCGTAGATTAAATATAGTTTCTTTTTATTTCCTAGGACTCTACAATTCACTCTCAAGAAAATGAAGACCATGCCTTTGATATGAATGCTGAACATGAACCAATACCAGAAGCTGACAATGATGAAGACATGCCAGATATGTCCAGGGATTTTCCAGACAATGAATATGCAGGTGCAAATGCAATTTGTTAAGTCATAAAATTTTTTTAGATATTAGTAATTATACTACAGTGACATGCCAAAAGTATTGCAACAAGTGAAATTTTCCTGTGCATTTCTTGTAAAAATGGGCTAAACTTAAAAAATTCTATAGAATTCATATCTGGACCAATTTTCACAAAATTTGCATTGATAAAAAGAGCTTGAAATGTAGTTTCTGACAGTAATTTAGGAATAGTAGTTACTTTTTAGCTCACCTCACAAAGTGAGGGGGGATTATGTGATACCCCTAGTGTCCGCATCCGCATCTGGTTAGGAAGAATGGTTGAGGTCCATTCCTGCTTACTGACATGCCCCACATCAACCATATTGGTACGCTTGATGCATTTTGGGAAGACAACTGGAATTCATGCTTCTGATGCTGTCTCTGACCTGCATTTTACGCATTAGCAACTTGGTTAGGTAGAATGAGTAAAGTCCATTCCCACTTACTGACATGGCCCACATCAACCATACTGGTATGTATGATGTGTTTTTGGATGACAACAACAATGCATGCTTAGGATGCTGTCTCTGACCTACATTTTACGCATGAGCGACTTGGTTAGGTAGAATGGTTAAAGTCCATTCCTGCTTACTGACATGGCCCAAAGCAACCATACTGGTATGTATGATGCATTTTTGGATTAGTGTCTATCCAAAGGATAGAATTCAATCCTATGTTAAGACCCAGGTGACCATCCTCACGCAATCAAACATTAGTGATCATACCCATGCTAAAAGAATCCTTTTCAGGAAACCTCTTACACATCTTTCTGATCTCATAAAAAACTCTTGACACTCAATAGTCTATTTTTATTGAACATTAATTTGATTGCCCGAACTTTTCAATACTTAAATGGTGCCCGAATTAGTTAATAAATCACAGAATGAATTTCCCATTCATAAAATTTTGTGTGTAGATGTATGAATACGGAAGACCGAGGCCTTTATTGTCCTCCGCCGCACCGCGACGGTGGGACATAGTAATGGTCTGCGTCCGTGTGTCCGTCCGTCCGTCCGTCTGTCCGTCACACTTTCTTGTGGACGCAACTCCTCGGAAACCGTGTATTGGATTTTGTTCAAATTTTGTAGGATTGTTAGTCACTATATGTNGTCAATGAAACGATGTGGCTGTTTTGAAATAAATCATAAAAGAACAACGCATTGGAAATAAAAAAATCAAATTCATTAGCCGTCCAGAACAACAGTCCATTATTTACAATCTACGGAAAACGTAATGTTCGTTTACATTTCTAGTTATCAATGAATGGAAAAGTACGGCTGTTCCACGTTGGCTGTTCCATTATACTTGTTGTGATTGTCATTATGCAGTGTCTTCTCCGAGGTCCGCGTTCGGTATACATGTAATGGCCAACTCAAAACAAAATACTGAAGAAGTCGTACATCGGTAAATACAAAGTATTACCTGGAAACAGTTGTCAAGGTACATATTCCGAATTGACTAAATTCAAAATAGGATCAGGCAGGGGTGATGATCTGTTGATTGCCGTTCGTCCAACAATGTTCAGCTGTTCAGTCTGGGGTGTTGGGTGTTAATTGCCGTTGATCAGAGTTTGGTCAAACAATACTTGAGATAATGTCATTTGAGTATTTACAATGCATAACAGTCATTTTTCAATTGCATGAGAATGTAAATCATAGCGCGAATTGAGATGCATTGTTGCGCAAAGAACTTGGCACAGAGTCTTCGTGTGTTTCTTGGACGAATTATTATCTCCATAAAGAGCAGGGTATTGCTTTGCTGCTCAGGTCTTGTCAGCTTTTGCGTCTTGTCAGCATTCACAAACCTTTCATTCAGGTCTCTTCTTTAGAATTAAATTTCAAACTGTACTTGATCAAGATGGTGCTGTCATTGTTTAGTCTATGTTGAGTGTACAACAGGGAACCCCTAATATGTAATAGGTTTCTGGTATAAAATCAAAATTCTTGGAATATTTGTTTCTAATGGTTTGATTGCCATTGATTGGCTGGTGTGATCAAATGAAGATGGCCACCAGTAAATACTTGCTGACTGTCAGAAAGGCATGTTCTTAATGAGCAAAACATGGTTTTTGTACATTTCTTGGTTTTGATATCATCATTATAATTAGACCCATAGTAAAAAATGAGTAATTATGCACGACATAGACAGGCAATTATTCATATCATACATGGACAGTGTACATAAAATATCAATATATTAGATACTGATCATTGCCATCATAGACACTAATCCACCAGTCCCTTTGGGACTTTGATTGGATGACAACAACAGTGCATGCTTCGGATGCTGTCTCTGACTTACATTTTATGCATGAGCAACTTGGTTAGGTAGAATGGTAAAAGCCCATTCCCGCTTACTGACATGGCCCACATCAACCATACTGGTATGTATGATGCATTTTGGGATGAGGACTGGAATGCATGCTTTGGATGCTGTCTCTGACCTACATTTTACACATGAGCAACTTGGTTAGGTAGAATGGTTAAAGTCCATTCCCGCTTACTGACATGGCTCACATCAAACATATTGATATGTATGATGCATTTTGGGATGAGGACTGGAATGCAGGCTTTGGATGCTGTCTCTGACCTACATTTTACACATGAGCAACTTGGTTAGGTAGAATGGTTAAAGTCTGTTCCTGCTTACTGACATGGCCCACATCAACCATATTGGTATGTATGATGCATTTAGGGATGACGCCTGGAATGCATGCTTCGGATGCTGTCTCTTACCTACATTTTACACATGAGCGACTTGGTTAGGTAGAATGGTTGATGTGAGCCCATTCCCGCTTACTGACATGGCCCACATCAACCATACTGGTATGTATGATGTGTTTTGGGATGACAACAACAATGCATGCTTTGGATGCTGTCTCTGACCTACATTTTATGCATGAGCGACTTGGTTAGGTAGAATGGTTAAAGTCCGTTCCTGCTTACTGAGATGGCCCACATCAACCATACTGGTATGTATGATGCATTTTTGGATGACAACAACAGTGCATGCTTCGGATGCTGTCTCTGACTTACATTTTACGCATGAGCGACTTGGTTAGGTAGAATGGTTAAAGCCAATTCCCGCTTACTGACATGGCCCACATCAACCATATTGGTATGTGTGATGCATTTTGGAATGAGGACTTGAATGCATGCTTCGGATGCTGTCTCTGACCTACATTTTATGCATGAGCGACTTGGTTAGGTAGAATGGTTAAAGCCCATTCCCGATTACTGACATGGCCCACATCAACCATACTGGTATGTATGTGTTTTGGGATGACAACAACAATGCATGCTTAGGATGCTGTGTCTGACCTACATTTTACGCATGAGCGACTTGGTTAGGTAGAATGGTTAAAGTCTGTTCCTGCTTACTGACATGGCCCACATCAACCATACTGGTATGTATGATGCATTTTTGGATGACAACAACAGTGCATGCTTCAGATGCTGTCTCTGACTTACATTTTAAGCATGAGCGACTTGGTTAGGTAAAATGGTTAAAGTCCATTCCCGCTTACTGACATGGCGCACATCAACCATACTGGTATGCATGATGCATTTTGGGATGACCATTACAATGCATGCTTCGGATGCTGTCTCTGACCTACATTTTACGCATGACTGAATCTGTTTAAACGAATGATTATAGACCATGTGCAACATGTGACAATGCTGTGCAACGAGGAGAGCTTAGCAGGCTGTGGCTGCTTTCCATATTTTAATATGATTTAATTAGGAATTAAAAATTTTAACGTCCCATTTAACCAAAGATATATAGTAAATTTTCACACCAAAATTTGTTTGTGTTCAAATCTTGACAGTTTGAAAACAACAGTTCATAAAAATATTACAAAATTATTTGAGGAAACTACATGTTGATCCCTTTTTATCGATGCAAATTTTATGAAAATCAGTCCAGAAATGAATTCTGTAGAATTTTTTTAACAGAGTCCATTTTTTCAAGAAATGCACAGGTAAATTTCACTTGTTACAATACTTTTGGCATGTTACTGTACGAACGGTAGCAGGAACAAGAGATATTTTAATTACTTTCAGTCCCAAGACATGGAAAAGAATAAAGAATCAGAGACATAAAAAATAGAAAATCAGAGACATGACAAAACATTCAGAATCATAGACATAGCAAAGAAAAAAAACAAAAAAGGAAAATTAGAGACATGGCAAAAAAAATATAAAACCAGAAAAGGCAAAAATAGAGGTTCAGATACATGGTTCAAATATATAGAACTAGAGACATGGCTTGAAAATAGAGAAACAGAGAGAAGGCAAAAAGGTAGAGAATCTGAGACATGGCAAAAAATTAGAGAATCAGAGATATGGCAAAAAAGGAAAAAAAGAACTGGCTTAAAACAAAAACTGAAGATATGGCAAAAAATAGAAATTCCAAGATCTGGCAAAAAATAGGAAACAAAGACATAAGACATCATCAAAACCTAAGAACATAACATTTAGAAAAAAAGTAAATCTTTCGCAGTCTCTCATAAAACTGAGAAGGACGTCAGATGGTCGGAAAGAGTAAGCATGTCCATCAATTGTTACACTGTCAAAGAGTCAATAAGGTAAAGCCAAACATGGGTAATATAGAATCAGTAAAGACAAACAAATTCCAGCTGAAAATGGTGAATGAATGGATATGGAGTAAATGCACATGAGACAAAGACTCTACAAATACATGGTAAAAACAAGCAAAGGAACAACACTTTTATTGTTGTTCTTCATCTTGAAGTCACCATGAGGCCATATGTCCATTTACATATAATTATCTGTAAAAGAAGAAAAAGAGAAATTTTCTTTATTTTCATGCCCCCATGAATTGAAGATTTGTGGGGCATATAGTTTTTGGTCTGTCTGTTTGTCCACAAAAAACTTTAACATTGGGAATATCTTTTGAATGGTAAGTGATAGGGCTTTCATATTTTGCATGTGTATTCCTTGTGGCAAGACCTTTCAAACGATACCAAAAATTTTTGACCTCGTGACCTTGACCTTGCCATGTGATGGACTTTTTAAAAAAATTATAAACTTAAACATTGTATATATCTTTTGAATGGTAAGTGATATGGCTTTCATATTTTGCATGTGCATTCATTGTAGCAAACCCTTTAAATTGGTACCAGAATTTTCGACCTTGTGACCTTGACCTTGGCATGCGAACAAATGCATAAAAACTTTAACATTGAGTATATCTTTTGAACGGTAAGTGATACAACTTTCATATTTTGCATGTGCATTCCTTGTGGAGAGACTTTTCAGTTGGTATCAAAATATTTGACCCCCTGACCTTGACCTTGACATGTGACTGTCCGGTAAAATTTCACCAAAAAAAATAAAATATTATATTTTGTTTTATTTTATATATAGAAACATTTATGATAAAATGTTTCTTGATATCTATAGAATTTGTTTGGAAAAAGATCTTTTTAAATAATTCAGCATATTTTCTTCATTTATTCAATTTCTTTTTACAGGTATTTATATATATATTATATATATATCAATGATGAGGGCTGTTGCTAAAAATATCTATGATTATTTCAGATAACTTTTTTACAAATAATTCAATTGGTTCAATTACTGTCACATGGTTTACTGTATTTCAACATACAGCCCCCAAAAATACTCTGAGTGGGCTGTATCTTTTGTGCAGGCTGAATTGAGATCCGATACAGCCCGCTGAGGAAATACAGCCCAGTGGTGACGTCAGCAAAACAATAGAATATATTTAGCTTGAAATTACAATGTTTTTTTCAACCTGTCATCCGAGAAAGATAAGAAAAAAAAATAATCTCACATTGTTTTAAATTTTAATCAGTTTCAGAAAGTCAGAAATTAGTAATCTCACATTTCATGTCTATGCTTCCAATTTCATTTTTACTTTTAATTATTTTCGTAAATTGCCGACAATTAAAAAAAGAGGAAAACATTAACCTAAAGCGTTTGACCGGATGGGTCAATGAAATAAAAGTAATAGAAACTTGCGTATCGGGCTGCATCAGATTTACAGACTATCTAATGACCTTGATACGGACCTGTACCTTGTTACAGCCCTTTCATTTGGCTCCGGCTGTAAAAAGGTGCACAGTCCGTATCGTGGTCCTTAGGCAGTCTGTAAATCCGGATGCAGCCCTCCACACAAGTTACTATTACATATTTACATTCTTCTCTTCTGTATATTTCTCCACTTTTTGGGGAACTAGTATAGATGAAGTATATGAAAATAATCCTGATGTAATGAAAGTAGTGATAACACTGATAGACAGAACACAATGAGTTAACTATAAATGTTCCCAAAAAGGGGGGTAAAAATTGTTTTCTTTATAATGCTTGAATAATGATTGGAGGGGTTGTTGGGTGACTTCTGTGTTTGTATGCAATCGCAATCATCATTTGATGTGAATAAGTTGATACCAGAATTTATTTCCACAAATTATTTTGACAGAAGGACATTAAAGTTGCTGAATGTTTCTTCTTAACATCTAGCCGGGGGCATAAGTGTTTCACAAAACACATCTTGTTTTATTATTATAAAACATAGTAATGTTTTTATAGTATCCCAGTATGTATTTATTTACAGAATCTGATACTAGTGTACAGTTAGATGATAACTTAGCGACAGATGCTGGAGAAACTGTAGGGGATGGTAAAGCTGCACTGATGATGACATCTACCATGAACAGTATCAAGTAAAATATACTTCTCTTTGTACATTAAATATATGATATTGTTGATGTAAAATAGAAATCATTCACACTATCTTCACTACATTTATATCTTGCTTTATAGCCATAATGGACCTTTATACTCATAAATGTATTATAGTACTAAGAGAGGAGCTACAGATGGAAAAGTCCATATTATAATGCAGTGAAGAATGGAACATTATGTAGTTGTTCGCTGATGTACATGTATGATCCTGTGATGTATAATTTCCTATTAGATCCCATGGGTTACTTGTTCTCATACCTTTCAGTATTCCAGATGATTGATTTTATCTGCACTGAAGAAACATAATTTGTACAGATGGGTAACTGCATGAACTAAATTTACAGTTATCCAAAGTATGATAACTTTGGAAACAGGTGCTTTGGAAGACCATGTTTTGAAACAACGGCAGTAGAATACCTAAGGAACAAAGGAGTGATGTTTACAAAAATGAAAGTCATGTTC
The DNA here is from genome assembly GCA_002080025.1 of Modiolus philippinarum. Taxonomy (NCBI): domain Eukaryota; kingdom Metazoa; phylum Mollusca; class Bivalvia; order Mytilida; family Modiolidae; genus Modiolus; species Modiolus philippinarum. The sequence goes on from MJUU01063975.1 coordinate 50,398, forward strand.
ACAAATTGACAGCCAGCAGTCATAGTTCACAGTCTGCCAGCACTTCTACACATTTGGAGAATATTGAATATGGCAAATTTTGTTGTTGATTAGGTGGATGCAAGACTAAGTGCAGTTTTGAACACAGTTGCATGAACAACATCAACAAACATGCTGGTACTGCAATGCACAAAAGATCATTCATTACCCTGAGAAACCACTCTTATGGCTGAATCAATTGGAGCAATTAATATAGTTATAAAAAGAGACAATTACTAAATATACATCAAACAAATAATTAAGAGTAAAGCCATCAGACATTGATCTCAAAATACTTGTATTTTATCATCTTTAATGTTACTAATGAATCAGTTGAATTGAAACTCGTCATTTTGATGATGGTCTGGCTATTGTCTCAACACAAATATTAAGAGCAGGTTTTCTGCAAAAGGGGACCAAACATATAGGGCGAGTAGTATAAAACTATAGCCAAGTATATAATTGTGTGGTTTGTGCAGTGGCGACATGTAGGGATCAGTATTCAACATGTCACAAAAAATTTTAGTCACATTTTTCTCAGGAATGACATAACACAGCCTTATGCAATTTGGCATGGAGTATCAGTCAATCAAATTTTGTTGTGGCTCAATTAAGTCAATAAAGTCAAAGAGTGTATGTGTGAATCATGAGCTTTTGGTACAGCACTTATAAAGAAATGTTTTTATTTCCAGACATGGTACTACAGGCACATTACTGTCAGTTTTAGCATCAGAACCCTCTGATTACTCATATTTCAATAGTACTCTACTAAGAGCATGGGCAGGACCCTCTCACTGGAAAATTAAACCATTGTCTAAAGGTATGGTAGATATGTAATGAAAACCAGTTTAGGTAATGTATAAATTTATACTTCTAATATGGCAGCAATGGCAACCGTGATGACTAGCCTTGTGTAAATATCCCTAAAAACATAACGAGCAATGTCACAAAAGTCTTAATCCTGAATTAGATGACATTATAGTATGTTTTGTACCTTAATCAGGACCTGGTTGTATGAACGTGTCATTAGCCTAATGCGTCATTAAGACGTCATTAACCCTATGGATTGTTAAGACTTAATGAAGACTTAATGATTCATTAGGCTAATGGCACTTTCATACAACTGGGTCCAAGTCTATAAATGTATTGACCATACTTGCCATAATTGTTTTATTATTTAATGACATTATTCTTGTTTCAGTAAGTCAGTAACGTTCAATGTGTTTGTATATCAAATATATTGTAAACCTGACGTTAACTTATAAAGAACACGATGTACTATTTATGGAAATACCAGGTTTACATCATATTTATAGAATGTCATGTGATGTCAAATACACAATCACAAATAATATAATTTAATGATAAACCCAAATAGACCATATCCAAGCTCTGGTATCACAATTTTTCAGAACACTTTTCAATACATCACAGTATAGAAAACGTCACACGATAAAATTAGGTTTTGGATCACATTCTTGTTTACATAAGGTGGACATGTTTATGACATATGGCTGACAAACAACAACTGATGAATCTAAATACCAGAACTCTTATGTGGTTTATTGAAATTAGCTTCCCAGACCATATATGGTAACTAAGTACAGGGACAAAATCCACTAATGTTTCCTGTTGGAATAAAACAAAAATATGCATGAATGTCTGATTTGCTATTACAAAAGTAACTAACTTTCTCTTTGCCTTGCAAGATTTTTTTATAGGTACCATTACTAATGTTAGATCTTTTTGTTTACAGATAATAGACCTAGAAACCAAACAGATCCAGGGAAGAAGTTAAAGAAAGAACCATTTAAAATGGACTATGAACAAGAAATTGACTTTGATTGTCATTTTAAATCTTCAAAATCCACAATGCTTACAAAAGCTACAATGATTAAGCATAGTAAAAAGAAGAATGCATTACCGAAAGATCTCCATTATGATGCAGATAAATTATTTAGATTATTTCAGAAAACAAAAATTATGGTTAGAAGAATTTCTCATTACTTTCATTACTTATTCATTTGTTTTTGACACAAGTTTTGTATTTGTTTTTTATTTCTTTTTTGGCAAGCTTTGCTTTTAAGCTAAGTTGATGTTTAATAAGTAGGAGTTTGACTTTCATCATGATGCAAAAACATCTTGTCATATTGTATGATTAGCTGAATTTTTTGTACTTTCTTTCATTTGATTCTTTTGTTCTCTGTTATTTTTGCAATAATTATGCTCCTGTTCTGAAGGAGGGGGAGGGTAAATATACTGTCATACTTTTGTTTGTCATTCTGTTGGTCTCGGTATTTGTCAAGCTTTTCTCAATAATGGTTATTCATACACATCTGAAATTTTTTGGCAAGCTATTTGTGGGTTGCATTTTCAGATCTATCGAGTTACCATTTTCTGTATACTGTAATTTGGGTCAATTAATCCAAAGCTGAATTTTTTCATGCCCCGCCTGCGACAGTAGGGGGCAAATAGTGTCAGGTTCTGTTGGTTCGTCTGTTCGTCTGTCCTAAGTTAGGTTTCTCATTTATTAGTACCAACTATTGAAAAAATACATGGTTACTTTTCCATGTTGACTGTATATACAGGTAGTGTTTTGGTAATTTTAGTTTTCATAAGGAGAAAGAATTGTATAGCGATGAATATCAACTAGAGTTATGTAATTTCAAAACGTAATAAACGAGCTGTTGGCGAGATTATTATATTTGAAATTACATAAGGAGAGTTGATATCCAGTGATATACAATTCTTTCAAGTTGTCAAACGTATTTCTCTTATGATCTTCATAAATAATTGCAGTGAATATTTATTGCCGAACTGCTGTTTTTGTTTCAAATAACAACACTGTTGCTTGGTAACGTTAAGGGCTGTTCCATTAAAAAGGATGTACCAGGGTCGGAGGGCAGAAAATGGAAATTCTTGTGGGTTCTTGTTGATTTTGTATCTTTTTGCTATACTCATATTTGTCCATTACCCTTGGTTGTTGGGGTAGGAGAAAACTGCCTTCCGACCCTGGTACATGCATTTTAATGGAATAGCCCTAATCACGGCCAATGAGATTTCAAAGTTGTCCAATAGAAACGTCGAAAAAGTAATAGCACATCACGCGTTTTACAATCGACCAATGAAATTCTTGTAAACGATATTCAACAACTTCATATCTAAGCATCAAAGTCTCATTGTGTACCACAAATAACTATCTATGCAAGGAATAGATAATAATCGTGCATCATAAGAGAATGTCTGATATCAGTGGTGAATATAAATCATCTTCCAGGATTTTTCAAAATCAAATGTTGATATAATTTGATAGTCAAAATTGTATTCTTGACATATGTGTTCTTAAAAGGTATGATATCATTTTTCTAAGCAAATAGATGTGAATATCCGAAACCTTTAAGAAAATACAGCTGGTATTCCTTTATAAAAAAACAAAACAAAACAAAAACAACAGCGGTTACCAGATCAGCTATTTTTTTCCAACTGCTGCCTGCCTTAGTTTCCTGTGACAAACATACATTCCTAGGACTTGTTCATTTTTTTTTAATTTCAGATTAAAAGACAGAAGAGCACATATGATAATGTTGATGATGAAATAGAGAATTATAATTTTGAAAACTCAAATGACATGGAAAATTACTGTCCAAGAGGGGATGAGGTGACTTTTATAGTTGTTTGAATAATTTTTTAATTGAATACATACATAAGATTATAATAAGTACTCATTTGAAGCAGTATAGATTTTAAGGAGTGATTTATTATTTCATCAGGATTTTATATGCTAAAAAAAATTGTAACAATTTCAGTATTTAAGGTAGTATGGGAGTTTAAAACCACATTCTTTTTGGACATCTGACAAAAAATGGAAATAACCTTGGGAATGTCAGTGAAATTATTTTCGATGTCTTATAAAAGCTTAATTTGATAAAATATGCAACAATTATTAGCTCACCTGACCCAAAGGGTCAGTGTGAGCTATTGCCATAACTTGGAGTAGTCTGTTATAGTTAAACTTTTACATTTTCATCTTCTCTTCTGAAACCACTGAAGCAAATTCAACCAAACTCTACAGGAATGAGGTAATGAGGGTCCTTTACAAAGATTGCTCATTTTGTTCTGATCAGATATAACACATGGCCGCCAGCACTGAACTTAGATTTAACATTGGATCCAATGGGAAAATAACATTTTTCATTTTCTCCTCTGAAATCACTTAAGCAAACATCTTCACGCTCAAATTTTAAACAGTGTGTAAAGTGCATTATACGTTGTCAAAGAAAATAGAAAGCCAACATTATTAAATTCACCAGGAAACAATATGTTCCTCACTAATGTAGTTTGAAAAGATTTTTTTCATGTCACATTTTTCCCTAAAAGTTTCATTCCAAGCTACGATTTTGCTTGCCCACAGTATTATTCCAATGACAAAATCTTTAAATGTGTGTCTGAGTTAGTACTGTCATACCATTAAATCTTGTCAGTCCATCACGATTTTCATCAGCAAAATCCTTTGGACTGACACTTTTCAATAACTCTGGAACTTCAGGACCATATTGTTGTGCAAGTCTTCAAAAATTAGGGAAGGCATTTAAGTCCAACAATTATTTGAATATAGTGATGCTGAGGACTTATAATTGCTACCTACCATGATACAGAATATTTATTTATGATACCCCCTAAAAATAACAAATGCATGACAAAAATAATTGACAGAATGAGAAAAGAATTTTTTCCTTACTTTAATTTACAACTCAGTCAACAGTTTTACAGTTTGACACTGGTTGGTCAATTATTTGGTACCACACCATCTAATGAATATGCAAAATGGATGACCTACCACTTTACAATAATAATGCAAATTCATACCACCGGGCCATTTTTGGAAGTGTTGCAGGAGGCAACTGCTTCCCTTGTCATGATAAGATTCAATGAAAAGTACTACAAAATCAAATCGGATGCACAATTGGTAGGTTGTGAAGCGGTAGAAAAAAGTCCCAATGCCTTCACAATAATCTGACTGCTGTGGAGCAAAATATTTATAAGCAATGGATATCGAGGGTTTATTTGATATTTTAAATAAATTTCTTCACAAGAAGAAAACTCTGCAAACAAACAAACAAAAATCGGCTGAGGAAATTAACAAACACATGCTTGAAGAATGTGTCCAATTTTATCTATCACATGACCACCATATCACGTGATTAACACTCTAAGTGTGTGAATACATTGTGAATTTAATGCAGAAATTGTAGCTTTGAAGTATAGAAGAAGACAAACATTTCAATACAAAAGATGATTCAATATTGACGTTTTTATCGAAATCTGTAACATGACTGCAATGCGATCTCAGGTAATGGAAAATTAACGAACACGTGCTTGGCGTATGAATTATATCTATCACATGACCACCATAGTCATGTGAAATAAATATTTAGATGTCCAAGATGGCGTTCATCTGCATAGGAAAAGTCGTACCATCTTTTTGCATAATATGAGTATTATACGCAGTATTTATATACTGATTTTCAGATGTAGGTTTATATGCTGTTTATTTGATTAGTTGACATGGCATTTGACATCCACTTAGAGCCAAAAGAGGAGGATAAACTTCATTCAGTTCAGCAAGATACGTACCTGTCTACGAGAACGAGACATCCTAAAATGTTTTTGTTTAGACTTGATTCAGTGTTCTCGGTAAAACGTCTGCTGCAACGCCTGTCCTTTTTTGTGATGCCAGTGCCCGTTTCATCATGTCTACCCTTTTTGTTGTGGCGCAAGTGTCGTTTTGCTCGAATTTTATGTGCAAAAGATTTTGTTAAATTGAAAAATACTGTATGTGTCTGCTTATTGGTTTTATGTCAGTCAACCCAGGTGGTTCTGTGATAACGAGTTGATTTGACTAATTAATTAGGGTCTATTGGGACAGTCATTAGTGTTGTTTATGTAGCAATCACTCAACATTAATAATGACTTGCAACCATCAACTACAATGTACCTCTCTTGTATAATTCTCCATTTTATTGATAATGGCTGTAAGATTTTTATGTTTTTAACAGATATATCATGATAAGGAGGGATATTTGTCAAAAATACAATTTGCGGGGCGGTAAAAGTTCCCGAGCTTGAAGGGCGAGCGAAATTTAGACCCAAGACTTTTTGGCAAATATCCTGACGTTCATGATATATCTGTTTAATTACACCGAATGTCTCATTCATTAAAGTGAACATATGACTCAGGGACAAATACCATGGTGAGGTGGTATTTGCCAAAAAATACCACGGCTATTAACCAGTCAGATTGCAGCTTAGTTACATAAGGTGTAATTAACCCTGAAATACCCCAATTTAACAGAATATCTTGCAAATTGTCTGAAATAATATCTGAAATAATATCTGGATATTTTCACTTTTTACTTTTTGTTTTCTTGAACTTTGCTTATCTATTGAATACCTGTAGAGCCCACTCTCTATCAAATTCCAAACTTGACTTGTTATTCAGACCTACATTTCTAACATTATCTGGTTGAATGTAAATTATCTGTTTCCATGTGTGTTTCTTGTCCCCAGATATGTCTATATAGTGTGTCTGATATATGCGGTTGCACCAAAGTTAATTGGAAAAAGGGAGCATTTTCTTTCTGGGAAACCTTTTCAAAGAAATTTGAGGCAATATGGACTAAACTTGATCAAAATGTGTCTGTTTAAAAATTGTCTATCAGATTGTGTTAAGGGCTGTTCCAGAAATGTTGGTCTGGGACCCTTTGAAGGCACTTTATATAAATTTCTGTGGGTGGTTGTGTTTTCTTCATCCTTTTGTATTGTACATATGGGCAAGAATTCTATGGGTGGTTTGGGTCAATAAAAAGTGCCTTCAAACCCCCCCATGTCAATTTTTCTGGAACAGCCCTAAAATAAAAATTGTGATATTATTTGACCTTGTTGGAACCAAACATTGACACAACAGTCCTTTGATGGATCTAGTTAAAACTGTATCCTTCAGGCCTATGTCCTATCCGGGAGTTCCGTCAGCAGAGAACCTACATTTTAGTTTGATATTGGGCAGTATTTTAACTGTGAAACTGAATGTGGCCATAATAGTACTTTTGTTTGTCTTTATAAAATTTGTGTCCTGCAGGTCACAATCCTACCCAAGATGGCTGCCAGTGGGAATTACTAGTTTAACATTAAAACCTGTGGGAAGATACATTCTAAAATCATTACTTGACAACGGCAGTAGAATACCGAAGGAACAAAGCACAAGATTACATAAATTAAAGTCCAGAGACTAGGCAGAAGCACTACATGCCCACAAAACACACAAACACTACATATACAACACAAAAAAGTAGTAGGTAGAACCAAATTTAGTTACAATGGTCTTTGAATAAGCTCCTTACAAAATTGCATGACGACTGTGGGTCCTATCCAAAATGACTATCAATGGGAAAAAATATCTTTACAGATAATAAGCACCAAGATTCACAAGGAGCAATATGTGCACTTAGAAGCTTTATGTCATATTAACATGACAGATTTTCTAAAAATAACACGACTTAATTTGTCTTCACATGAGTGGTTTTGAATGAAAAACTTAGTTACATTTTTGATACAAACAACCAAAATGAATTATTGGTCATTGCATAATAGCAGACTCTTTCTAAATAATGCCACAACACATACAAAAGGGAATTTGTATAGTTTTATGGTTGGTTCCATTCTCATTTATTCCTATGACAGCAACACTTCCAGCAGTGCTGTCAGCACTTTGATTTTTAACAGTCAGTATATTTGTGAAGAAATGTGTGCTTGGATCGCCATACATGACCAAGAACGGATGTATGACATACACTGAACTCCGAATATTTTGTATTCAAAGGCAGCTGTATTAAAAAATTTCCACGAAAATCATGCCAAAGTGATCGCAACAGTACCAACAACAAGCTCATTAATATTATTTGTCAACTTGGACTCCATTGGTAAAAAATATCATTTTTTGGTCATGCATGGCTTAGAAGCATTTTGTCAGGTGAGCGATACAGGCTCAGTCTCTGAGCCTCTAGTTAAGAAAGAGCTATGATATCATCATGCCCGTTAACTATCCCTATTTATGGGTGTTCCCTCCAAGAGAGCATGGAATTCAACATTTTAAGTTTATGGTGTTTCAAACGATCAGATTTTATATGTACATAAGAGAAATAAGTTGTTGAAATGCGTAAATGCAGAAACTAAATTCACAGTAGCTTCGGTATTTAGTTACTTCTTTCTATCTCAACAAGACATTTATTTTGTTATTGAATGGTGGTTGCTTTGTCATATAGATGCTAAAAAATAAAAGAAAAATGGATCTGAAGGGCCCTTTGTAGGTTTTATGGTATTTTCATTGATTTTTTGTCTCGCTCGCGACGAAAGTACAAAGTATGACTGCGGCAGTGGCGGCGTAAACTTTCATGTTAAGTTTTTGTGATTAGGTCATTTTCTCAGTAACTATAAATGGTAGGTCAGTGATATTTGGTATATAGATTGGTCTTTAGAAGTACATAGCAGTCTGCTATATGGCTTTTGTCTGTGACCTCAGTTTCACGGTCCAATAAACATGTTAAGTTTTTGTGCTTAGTTTAGTTTCTCAGTAACTATAAGTGGTAGGTCAATGATATATGGTATGGTATGTAGGTTGGTTTTAGGTAGTACATGACAGTCTGTCATATTGCTTTTGTCTGTGACCTCAATTTCACGGTCCAATGAACATGTTAAGTTTATGTGCTTTGGTCATTTTCTCAGTAACTATAAGTGGTAGGTCAAAGATATTTTGTATATATGTTGGTCTTGGGTAGTATATGACAGTCTGCTATATGGCTTTTTTCTATGACCTCAATTTCACAGTCCAGTGATCATGTTAAGTTACCTAGTATCTATTAATGTAAGGTCAATAATATTTGGTATGTGGATTTGTCTTAGATGGAAGATGACAGCCTGCTATTTGGCTTAAGCCCTTGACCTCATTTTTACGGTCTAGTGAACTTGTTTGGTTTTTAAGTATCTAGCAGTGTTAGGTCACTGATATTTGGCATTTTGTTTTGGGTGATACATGACAGTCTGCTGTAATGCTTTTGTCAGTTAAACTAAATTCACAGTCTAGTGAACATATTAAGTTTTCTGAATTAGGCAGTTTGAGTTTTCACATCAATTTTGTGACCAAGTAGTGACGGCAAGACATCTATTTGGGTCCACACTTGTTTTTTTTTCAGTTTGGTCACAAATTAACAGTATTTGTTAATTGATTGCTGCACATAACAACAAAAAAAATGAATCCTTGAATAATGTTTAGTTTAAGAAATAAGATAGACCAAAATAATATATCCTGGAGGTGCAGTTTTATAATCAAAGACAAAATTTCATCTAAACTAACAAGAATTAATTATTTTAAAGGCTTGTAATAATGATGATGACGACGATGATGAGAATGGAGATTTTGGATTTAATTTCACTGCTGATGGCTGTTCTCAAGAGACAAATGATTCACAGTCTGGTGTTGTAGTCAATGATAACATGTTAGATGGTTCAGTTTTGACAGGTGATAAATTAATTGAAGAACCTAGAAAAGTAAGATTTCTTCACATATTTTATACAACCACAAAAATTAATTGTCATATTATGGTGCAGCATAGGCGTTGTCGGCATTGGCGTCTGTAGACAGGATAACTTGGGTTCTGGAGGAAAAAATCATTATTACATTTTAGAATGATGTTCTTGACATATGCACAAGTAGTTATTATTTTAAATTGGATTCTTGGTCCCAATTATTAAGAAAAAGGGTCCAAACAGGTGTTAAATTTGATGTTTTCTAAAGTTTGACTGTAGAATTTTTATTAAAATTGCTTTTCAAAAAAGCAGGGTATATAGTGTTCATTGTGTCCATTCATCCGTCTATGTCTGTCCGTTAGCCCAACTTTTATATTTGCTACTCCTCCTTAACCAATGAATAAAATTTTATCAAAATTACAGAAAATTTTAATAACCTCACCACCCTTTTAAGATGTGGATCTGATCATTTTTTAGGGTGCTGAAAAACAATTACATCTGGTAAGATAATAATCATTGGATGGTCCTCCGGTGATAATCAGAAATCAAGATGGCCAAGACAACTGCTGCATCTTAAATATAGTTTCATAGATCAAGTTAATTTTCTACCATGAATGGTAATATGATCATTCTCATTTAGTTTCCGATCAGAAATCCAAGATAGCCACCATAGCACCTCATAGTTTATCTTGTTACCTTGTAGAAGTATTTTTAATTTATAAAAGCAATGCATTAGTTTGTGTTATTTCTTTTTGGAAGATTGATTCCTGGAAATCTCTAGCTGAATGTCTGTGAACTATTGCCTGGGGATTTAAGACTAATCTATTTTTTATTTTTTGGAATTTTTTTTAGGTAAAAATACATATTGTTAAACTTTGTCATTTTATTAATAATATTGCTGATAGGATACATCATTTGCCATAATATAACATTCCATATCTAGTATGTGTAGTGTATACAAATGTGTTTTAAGATTTAACAATGTTTAACTTGAAGTATTATTTGACCATTTTAGAAAGAATGCCTTATACTTCCTAACTATTATCTTTACATATAGTACAATACCCGATATAGAAATACAACATGCCAACTAACATCTAAGTGTTTTAAATTTAAGGTAGCAAAGATTGATATTGGTTATGCAAAAACAGCTAAGAAGTTAGATGTAAAGAAACTAAAGAAAACAATATGGGGTATCTTAACAGAATCTGAAGAAGAAAAGGTAACAATTATGTATTATTGGATACTACTGTTGTAGTACTTTTATTCATGAAGTTCAATATTCGTGGTTTTTAGAAATATCACTATTTCATTGGCACTTAAATTCTGGTTTCGAATTTTATGTATTGAAACTCGGGGAATAAATGTATTTGGTTGGGAACTTAATGTCGTGGTTTTAGCGAACCACGAAATCCACGAAAATTGGAACCCCACGAAGAATAGTACTGTCACAGTATCACTTGTGCAAAGAAGTTGAAATTATTGAACACAGTAAAATACTGTTTATATTAGCACAAGTGAAATTGTACCAGCTTTTAGATTTATAATTCAGGTTGTCTGCTTCTTTCCATCTTTTGCAAAACATCAGCAGGAAGTATCAGAATATCTCTAGAAAGTCTATGGACTTCCATGGATTTAGTCTAAGGATTTTTACAGATAATCCTGTTTATTTATTCAAGACAGAATTTTGCAGGTGAATATTAAAAAAAAACAACTCAGGATATAAGTTTATCTACTTTTAAGTCACAAGGTTGCAAGGTTCAAATTTTCGAATTCCTTGTAGAACAAGGTATGGAAAAGAAGTATCCTTGTATATGGAATATGATTGATAAAAATTATATGTTATGAGAAATTTGTTCAAAATCATTCTTTTCTGGCACTACTTGTACAGCTGGAATCAAACTTTGATTGAATGGTTCCTGGACATGTCCCTTTCATAAATAAATTTAACAAGCTGACCTTGCAGTTAAGATAACTGATAACAGCCTAACTTTGGTTATAATTTTTGATTAATTCTGGCAAGCAAAAGCAATTCCATATTTTTTGGAATGTGTGGGTTTAGATTTTGTGGTTTCTTGAGAGAAGACTGACAGCCTCGCATCAAGAGATAAAGAGTGGGTATCAGTCAAAAAGCTTAAAGTTATATTTACAGTCAAACCTGTCTATAATGGGCACCAGAAGGAAGAGAGTATACTGCCCTTTATAGACAGGTGGCCTTTATATAGAGGTTAATTGTTTTGTAATATTTACAATAAAGTGTAATTATACCCCCACTCGCTAGAGAGGGGGTATACTGGATTCACCTTGTTCGTCCGTCCGAAAAAATTTTTGTCGCATTTTTTCTCAGCTTCTACAAGAGGGATTGATTTCAAAATTGGTATGCAGCCTCTATATGGTTAGTTGTAAGCAACGTAACCTGGTACCCTGGGAAAATATTTTCCTTTACGCAAGCTTCACTTCAAATATAACCCCAGGTCATCAGCAATCCCTTCCTAAATTTGATTGGCTGTATAAATCGCCATCTTGGTTACAAAAAAAAAATGAACTTGCATTTCGCGCGTTTCTTTCAACTGCATCAAGATAGACTGTATATAATTTAAATAAAACAGCCGACTGCTTTTCTTGT
>MJUU01063975.1:67903-80771 GCA_002080025.1 Modiolus philippinarum
TTGATGTTTGTGGAACCTAGACAACAGAAACATAGTATATCATTGGATGCAAGCAGCTTCTGCTCTGAAACTACTAGCAAATTAGAAACTTATTTAGTCAAAATAGACTGTAAATGGTCCCATTGAAAAGATGTCAAACAGGTCCACCACTGGCTTGAAATATATTTCAACATTGGACTCGAGGTGCCCACTAGCTAGGAATAAAGTTTATTAGGCTCTACAATAAGTGCAATACAGGCTCTTCAGGTCTTCTGCTCATAAATCAAAAGAATCAATGAGAATGCACAAAAAAATGTTGTGGTATCTGAATTATTATTGTGTGAGATGTTAAATAACAATCTACTAATAAATATATTTATCATATCCTTACACAAGAAATGTATCATTTTGCTTGGTGTCATGAAGAGAGCCAGTCATATCTTCAGGGATGTAACATTAAATACATTTTACACTTGGGTATAATATGAATTTTGTATTATATGGGGTGTAATATTGATTTTTCCAATTCAAAGAATAAACGAAGATTCACAAATTTCAGCATTATTTTACCAAGTCAATGGAGTTATGCCCCTTTTTGACTTAGAATTTTGCAAAATTAAGTTTATGGATGCCAATACTCCTACATCTTTCATTGGATTTCATCCAAACTTCACAGGATTGTTGACCGTCATGGGTAGTTGTGCAAATTGTCTAGCCAGATTGATCGACTAATTTTTGTTGGCGTTATGTCCCTTTTTGACTTAAAATTTTGCAAAATTAAGTTTGTAGATGCCAATTCTCCTACATCTTTCTTCAGATTTCAAGCAAACTTCACAGGATTGTTGACCCTCATGATGCATATCATCTCTGCGGATTGATTGGCTAATTTTTGGGGGAGTTATGCCCCTTTTTGACTTATAATTTTTCAAAATTAAGTTTGTGGACTTCAATTCTCCGACATATTTCCTCAGATTTCAGCCAGACTTCACAGGATTATTGACCTTCATGCGTTAGTTTTGTATATTGTCTAGCTGGAATGATCAGCCACCCGGTGGCAACTTAAAACTTACTTGTGTTTTATCACTCAAAGAACATTACGTACAGGGGAGGGGAGACAATTGTTTTTGTATCAAAAACACACTTCTAGTTAGTTTCTGTAGTTGTCCCAGTTAATGCTCTGTGTTGTTATGAATATACTTTTGTAATTTAGTGAAGAAATATACCAAAGTTAGCATCTAAGTCAATTTTCAGCTTTTCAAGGACCCTTTACCAAATAAGTGTTGACAATACATGTGAGTGTTTATCACATTTAAATGATCCCGTGTAAAAATAGTTGAGGCATTTTTTTCTTTCTTTATACTTATTTTATACACGTGTCAACAAAATTAATCAATATCTTATGTCATCACATATCCACAATCACTTGCTGTAGAAGTGCCCAGAGGGGAAAAGGCTACTACAATTTTTTAAGAAAGGCTATTACAGTCTAGTTCCAACCATCAACTCTTTAAAACAAACACATGCTAGGTCAGGAAAACTTTTTTTGAAAAGCCATTGTTATTTTATTATTAATCTATGCTAGTAAGAACTTTTTTATCTTATCTATTTACAGAACTTAAAGATTGAAGATAGTGAAATGAAGGACTTGATAATATCTCAGAATGTATGATAATTGACATTCAATGTAAATTATTTATATGTGAATTTTTTTTTTAATTTTTGCTAATCTATAAAGAAACACTTCAGATCTGTTCTTCAATCGTCTTGAATGTTCAAGTTATTTTTTATAGGGCCAGTAATGATTCTTTTACATTAATTTTATAGTATTCTCTGATTAAGTGAGTTATTACTTGAAGTCACAAATAGATGTAGAAAAGATTTCGTTCTTTAGATGCATTATAGCATAAAGTATCACAATGAAAGGTCTTAAATATAAGGACATTAAAGTAGCCATTGTTGTCATTTAGGAAAGTTTACACAATTTTTGATATGTATGAAAAAGTAAAACTATTTTGATTGAAACTACTACTTTTTAAACATTAAAATATTTTTGATTAGACTACTTTCAATAATTTTTTGTAGTATTTCATGTCTTAAACTCTGGATAGTCAAAACATCTGTTATTTTCATCTGTTTTCATACATACATGTATGTATATGGGTAGCACTGTAGAATTTATGTGTAATCTAGGTTTTTTTACTTTACTTAATGTCATAAATGAATTCTTTTTTATTTGGACTTGTCCAAAGACAGAAATTTTTATGGAATATTGAATTTAATTTTAATAGCAAAAGGTTTTTATTTGTTTTAAAATGATATAAAAATTGTTTTAAGGGCAACTAGCACAGATAACTTCAAACTATGTTTAAACTATGCTTTGTAGTATGTCACACAGCATTTATAACAAAACTGAAAGATATAGATAAAGCTTGAATTGGAATTTATATTGAAGTAAACTTCAATGATGATAAAAATTATTCATTAACAGTATGTATGTAAAGTGCTTTGATGATACAGTCATTAGACCTGTATTTTAAACATGACTTACTTTAATAGAATTTAGCTTTTTGGCTCGTCTGGTAGCACTTGTCATCACTTGGCATCCATCGTCCCTTGTTAATTGTTTGTCGATCTTAATCTTTCTTTTTAAAGATCTTCTCCTCTGAAAGCATTGGGCCAATTGGAACCAAACTTGGTCATAATAGTCCTTGGGTGGCCCTTTAAAAATTGTATCCAACAGGTCTGCTACCCATCCAAAATGGCTGCCAACAGGGAACATAGTTTGCATTGGACCCTATGTAAAATGCACCCGAAGTTTTTCTCCTCAGAAACTCCTGGCTACATTAGAACCATATTCAGTTACAGTGGTCAATAAATGGACTGTTCCATTAAAGGTATCCTTCAGGGTGTTCCTTATCCAATATGGCAGTCAGGGGGGAACATAGTTTAATATAAGGCCCTATGGAAAACACATTTAAAACTCATCTTTACAGAAACTGCTAGCCTAATTAGATCTGAACATAGTCACAATAGTCCATAGATGATCCCTTACAAAAAATGTATCAGGCAGGTCTGTAATTCATCCACGGTGGCGACAAGAGAGGAACATAGTTTACATTAGACCCAATGGAAAATACAGTGCACCCTCGTTATATCGCCACCTTTTTGACCAGAGGAATTTTTGGCAATAAGTGAGGGTGGCGATATATCGAGGGAATAAATTACATAGAAACTATGCAACTTTTTGAAAAATGTACTTTGAAAATGGTTGGCGATAAGTTGAGGGACCGCCCTTGGGGCGGTATAACGAGGGAGCACTGTACGTATAAAGAATCTCAGAAACTAACAGTCCAGTTTCTTAATAACAAAAGTCCTTCCACAGTCTCTTACGAAAAAGGTATAAGTCATGTCTTTATCTCATCCAAGATAGTTACCAGAGGGGAACATAGTTTAACATTGGCCCCTATGGAGAGCATACTTCTTTTGCACCACATTAATCTTTACACTGACAACACACTGCAAGAGAGACAAACTCCAGTCTTAAATTAACAATGAAAGGAAATGGAGTAAATGCACATGAGACAAAGTCTCTACAAATGCATGGTGAAAACAAGCAATGGAATTCGGCTTTTATTGTTGTTCTTCATCTTGAAGTCACCATAAGGCCTTCAACAATGAGCTCTATTTATACCTCATAATAAGTTCAAGGTGGCCTGTAGCACAGGAATTCATTGCTTATTGTCCCATCACTGTCTTATTTAGTCCCTGGATTCGAGATGTAAATTAGTGTCTGTGTAAGCCATGTTCCAGGTAAGCCATGCAGTCTCTTGAGTTATATTTCAATGATATTTTATCTGTAGAAATATCTTGGCCAAGAGAGTAATGAGAATGATGCATTCATTTTGACCTATATTTTACACATGACTTACCATGATAAGTCAAGAGGTTACAGGTCATTGGTATTTTGTCAATTGCAGTGTCTCAGGGATTAATGCAGCCACAATGGCTGATACAATAATTTGTCCTTATTAAGCACAAATGGTTGTAGTCAAGGTATAGCTGGTGAGCATTGATTTTATTCACCTAGAATGTCGAATACAAAACTGTGGATGATTTATTTTAAAATATATAGCTAACCCTCAAAAGGGTACAAGTCGTTGACAGTAAACACAGTTTTTTTATCAGTTGGCCCGAATTTTGTAAATAAATATTTTATTGTATATTTTAATACATATTTATTAAGTAAGGCATAACTTCTCTTTCATTATTAAAAAATTGATATTGTTAATCAAGGTGACTATGTTAAATGATTACCAAATTAAGTTCGCTGACTTGATATTGAAACAGAATTTTATGTATTTCACTTCTTTAGGGCAGCTCTGTAATTCAGATATTGGTTATATAGTGTAATCTGATAAAGCCTTGATATAAGCTGAAATAAAAGGCAATATATGGTTATTGTCTGCAAATAAAGTTTCAGAAGTGAAACATGAGTATTATTTTCAATGGCAATAAAAGATGCAAAACATCTTCAATTTTTTTGTTATTTAAAGTCCTGAGCTTATACATGTATGTGACAACTTTGTCCCAAGGAATCTATATTTTAACACACAATATTTACTGTACTCAGGTACCCTAAGAATAACACACACAATATCTACTTTACACATTAATCTTAATATAACACACACAATATCTAATGTACACAAGTATCTTAAGTATAACACACTTTATATCTACTGTACACAGGTACCTTAAGTATAACACACACAATATCTACTGTACACAGGTACCTTAAGTATAACACACACAACATCTACTGTACACAGGTACCATAAGTATAACACACACAACATCTACTGTACACAGGTACATTTAGTATAACACACACAACATCTACTATACACAGGTACCTTAACTATATCACACACATTATCTACTGTACACAGGTACCTTAAGTATAACACACACAATATCTACTGTACACAGTTACCTTAAGTATAACACACACAATATCTACTGTACACAGGTACCTTAAGTATAACACGCACAATATCTGCTGTACACAGGTACCTTTAGTATAAGACACAGTATCTTCTGTACACATGTACCTGAAGTATAACACACACAACATATACTGTACACAGGTACCTTAAGTATACTGTGAAAGTACTATTGTTCATGGGGTTTCAATTTTTGTGGATTTCGTGGTTCGCTAAAACCAACAAATTAAGTTCCCAACGAAATGCATTTTTTCCATAGAGTTTTAATGCATAGAATATGAAACCACGAATTTAAGTGCCCACGAAATAGTAATTTTTATGAAAACCACAAAAATTGATGTCCATGAATAAAAGTACATCCACAGTAACACACACATATCAACTGTTCACAGATTCCTTTAGTACAGCACAAACATTATTTACTGTACACAGGTACCTTAAGTATAACACACACATATCAACTGTTCACAGATTCCTTAAGTACAGCACAAACATTAATATTTACTGCACACAGGTACCTTAAGTATAACACACACATATCAACTGTTCACAGATTCCTTAAGTATAGCACAAACATTATCTACTGTATACAGATACTTTAATTACTTTGATGATGTTGTTATACCAAATCTATTTAGAAGTATTTCAATTGAAATTTCATATGTAAGAAGGCATGATATCATAGTCAAGGGAAATTATGTCCTTAGCTAGCTGTCAGTAACTGCGAGCATTTGTCCGGACAGTACCTGTGTGTATTGTCTTCATGTTTTATGTACTTCATTGTAAGGGTACTCGTCTTGATAAGTTGGACTTTTTTCTAGTTTGATTTTTACTGTGAGTCTTTTTGTGTATTTATTTTTAGCCATTCACCACACATAGGGGGAGGGTTTAGATCTAAGAAAACGAGTTTAACCCCACCGCAATTTTTGCGCCTGTCCCTGTTGGTCATTGGCTTGTCCTTGTCTTCTTATAAAATTTTAGTTTCTTGATATTTGGGTTATTGGATGTGGTTTGTTTCCATTGATTTATTCACTTTTTTACCTTTTCGGGCCATTTAGGGCTTACTATATGGTGTGAGGTTCCTCACTGTGTTGAAGACCATATGGTGACCCCTAGATGTTTTGTTTTTTGTCGTTTTAACCTGGATATGGGGTGTTGTCTCCTTGACATTTACCCCATTTCCTTTCTTTTTCATACTTTAATTATAACACACACAATATTTCCTGTACACAAGTATTTTAAGTATAACATACACAATATCTACTATACACATGTTTAAGTATAATACACACAATACCTGCTATTCACAGGTACCTTAAGTATGACACACAAAGGTACATTCACACACTTAATATCTACTATACACAGGTACCTTAAGGGAGTAAGAGTGTCAGAAATTTTGTAATTAGAATTAAAACACTACGATTTTGTTTTGAAGAGCTTTCTTGATAGAACAGCATGAGGAAAAAATTTTGAAAATCCATGTTAGAATTTTTGAGATGTATGTCATCAAAATTTTGACGGGAAACGGTTCTCTCTATAGTTTTACATCAGTTTCCATTAAATGTTTATATGCATTAAAATATGTGAAAATATAATTGGAAGTTAATAACATTTTATACATTGTTTATTTTATGCATTTTAAAGTAACCTATGACAAAGAAAATGTCATACATGTGCTAAAATATTTTACCCTGTTTAAAGGGAAAAAACCTGAGGATATCGAATGCTTCTGAAATCTGACGCTCATACTCCCTTAAGTATAACACACACAATACCTACTATACACAGATACCTTAAGTATAACACACACAGCATCTACTGTGCACAGGTACCTTAAGTATAACACACACAACATCTACTGTGCACAGGTACCTTAAATATAACACACACAATATCTACAGTGCACAGGTATCTTAAGTATAACAAGCACAACATCTACTGTACACAGGTACCTTTAGTATAACACACACAATATCTACTGTGCACAGGTACCTTGAGGATAACTGCACAGGTACCTTAAGGATAACACACATAATATGTATTGTGCACAGGTACCTTAAATATAACACACAATATCTACAGTACACAGGTATCTTAAGTATAACACACACAACATCTACTGTACACAGGTAGCTTAAGTATAACACACACAACATCCACTGTGCACAGGTACCTTAAATATAACACACGCAATATCTACAGTACACAGGTATCTTAAGTATAACACACACAACATCTACTGTACACAGGTACCTTAAGTATAACACACACAATATCTACCGTGCACAGGTACCTTAAGTATAACACACACAATATCTACTGTGCACAGGTACCTTAAGGATAACACACACAATATGTATTGTACACAGGTATCTGAAGTATAACACACAATATCCACTGTACACAGGTACCTTTAGCATAACACACATACACACACACACACCATTTACAGTACACATGTACCTTAAGTATAACAGTAATGGGTCCGTTCGCCCCCCAAGTGGGTCCGTTCACTCCCCATATAAAAGTCAAGTTTGTTTACAATTATCATGACACGTTAATTGTACATACATGGTACTTTTGTGAATATATTGCCAATAAATGTTTATTTTACAATTAATTGGAAATGAGTGACATTGAAGGTTTTTGTTTGATATTATTCAAAAGTTTTATAATTAAGATGTTTGTTTTTAAAACTTCAGTTAAACATTTATTGCTTGTTGTAATAATTAATCTTGATTGGAAAAAAGTAAACAAATTATTTCTACTAATTATTCTTCTTGATTGCCAATTATGCATTTTATAATGAAATCTTAATTACATCATTAATTAAAATAAAAACATTTACAGCTTTGGCTTGTACTGAGTAAATTTTGGGGGGAAAATTGTTGGAAGATGGAGGTATTACATGCTTAGGTTATTTGATGCTTTAATATTGTGACAAATATGCTATGTATTTAGCTGGATATGTTTTATACAAATAATTACTTTTGAAAAATTAACTGCTTGGTTCGCACAAAAAATGCAAAATTAATAAAACTTGTAGTAAATAAAGGCGATATAATTAAGCCCCGTCCCTTGAAGTCCCCTTGTTAAGTCTTCTCATTGTAATTTTCAGCCTTCCTTTTGGCCCGAAATATCTTGAAAACTTAAAAAAATAAAATGTTTGGTTCCCACCAACTATATTTACCTGGGCACATTTACCATAATACGGGAGGACGCCCACCAAATCGAATCAATAATCGAATTGAATTTTACATAGGACAGTTTTAGACATAGAAAGGAAAAAATAATCACCAACAAATATTGATGTGGGAATGTGGGCGAACGAGAAAGTGGGCGAACGTGATTGTGGGCGAACGGACCCAGATTCAAGTAAAACACACACAATTTCTACAGTACACATATACCTGAAGTATTACACACAATACCTACTTTACACAGGTACCTTTAATATTACACACACAATATCACACAATATCTACCTACAGGTATCTTAAGTATAACACACAATATCTACCTACAGGTATCTTAAATATAACACATACAATATCTACCTACAGGTATCTTAAGTATAACACACAATATCTACCTACAGGTATCTTAAATATAACACATGCAATATCTACCTACAGGTATCTTAAGTATAACACATACAATATCTACCTACAGGTATCTTAAATATAACACATGCAATATCTACCTACAGGTATCTTAAGTATAACACACAATATCTACCTACATGTATCTTAAATAAAACACACGCAATATCTACCTACAGGTATCTAAAGTATAACACATACAATATCTACTTACACAGGTACCTTAAGTATAGCATAACAGGTACCTTAAATAAAATACAATTTTTTACTGGTACTTTTAAGGTGTCTGCAGGTTATTATTTTCCTGTTATATTTTTGTGAAATTTTCAGTGTAGAAACGTAATTTTATTATTGTTCAAAATGTAAAACAAAATTTTGGGGTCACCATGCATTTAAGCGCAAAACCTGAAATTGAAATTTCCCAAATTTTACATAGAAATGTTAGGGAAAATGATTAAATGAGAGGATGGCTTGAAAAATCTATCATAGATTTTGTTCACATTTTACATTTTTTTTTAAATCATTACATTATTTACATATAAAATAAAAATAAGGGGTCTTCGTTGAAATAAGAAAGATAAATTGCAAAATGTTAATTTCTCTAGTGCTTTTATCAAATTATCTCCCTTGCATAATTTCTCTGCTCTGTAAATCCAGCAACAGATTTAAAGCTTTTGTGTTTCAGTTTTAGTTTTATACATGTACCCCATATCCCTTTATTTGTTTGTTTTTGTAATCAAAATGTTGTGAAAGTGATAAGAAATAATAATTTTAAATACTTTGGAACTTTCTTTACATTTTGAATAACTATTTTGTTAAATTTTTTGATGAATGAAACCTAAATGAACAAGTATAATATTAGACAAAAATGGCGGAATAATGCCACTGAGACACCTTAGGTATAACATTGTACACATGTATACTTGTGTGCAACACTAACAGCATCTGTTGTACACATGTTATTGATGTCTGACACTTATAACATTTATTGTGCAATCTGTACACCTGTAGTACATATTTACTTCAAGTTTAACACAAACAGCATCTATTGTACACATGTGATTGAAGTATAACTTACAATATCTACTGTACACATGTACCAGAAGTGTAACTCTTACAATGTACCGATCTTGGACAAAAGTATTCGCACGCTGCATTTTTCTCTATATATTTCATATAAAATCACATATTTTCAAAAATTTATTGTGAAGCCAATTCTTATCTGATTTCAATCAAATTTACACCAATAAACTCAGAATGTTGTGTAGTTTGCATGTTTATTTCAGTCTCAGTCTCTTGATGGTAGTTTAAAAGAATCGGCAATTTAAACGAGAAGTAAAATTTTGATGTCACAATTTTACTTACATCAATAGGGAATTGTGATCCTAAATTTTTAATATCATGCTTAAATAAATTATTCCTCAAAAGTTAATGTCAGAAAATTATGCCAAATTAAACAATTAAACTGCATAATATTCTGAGTTTAATGGTGCATATTTCATAGAATTCGGTTAAGAAATGGCTTTCAAATAATTTTTTGAAACAAATGTAGTTTTACATGAAATATATAGGAAAATATCAAAGCATGCAAATACTTTTGTCCAAATCTGTATATTGTACACATTTACTGTAACTGTAAAACTTACAAAATTTATTCTTATAATGGGTAAATTATCTATTATTCACTTGAAAATAACTCTACAAATTTACAAAATCCACAGTATTATACTATTATTCACTAGGAAATAACTTCTTGAATTTACAAAACTCAATGTGGTAATCTGTTGTTCACAGGTGAACTGTACTCATGATTTACAAAGTCAATGTGGTAACATATTGTTCACAGGTGAACTGTGCTCACAATTTACAAAGTCAATGTGGTAACTTATTGTTCACATGTGAACTCTACTCACAATTTACAAAGTCAATATGGTAACCTTTTGTTCAGAGGTGAACTGAACTCACAATTTACAAAGTCAACGTGTCGACCTATTGTTCATAAGGAACTGTACTCACAATTTACAAAGTCAGTGTGGTAACCTATTGTTCTTACGTGAACTGTACTCACAATTTATAAATTCAATATGGTAATCTATTGTTTACAGGTTACTGTTCCCACAATTTACAAAGTCAGTGTGGTAACTTATGATCACACAATTTTCAAAGTCAAAGTGGTAACCTATTGTTCACAGGTGAACTGTACTTTAAGCAGGTGTGATAAATATGAATACTCCACATACCTGAAGTAGACCTTTGGTAGAAGTATTTATCATGATGAACAGTCAGTAAACAACATCCTTGAAGAAACAAATAAAATTTACCAACAATATTAAATGATGGGGAAAACAATTGGTGGTGGTTTTCCTCACAGTTACAGTGAATGATGAGGAAGTTAGCGTTTATCCTGATGTGTCTATTGTACAATGTATACTATAGATATGGTACAATTTATACTACAGATAGATGGAAGGAAAATGCTGATTGATCCAATCAATTGGAGGTAAGTAATTTTAAAGGAGAGAAATTAGCAAAAATGAGGAAAGAGGAAATTTCAAAATCAAAAATCAAAATGAAGGCAATTCAAATCCAACATGAATTGAGACAGCATGACAAAGATAAAACAGACAAAAATTGATAAGAACTCCACAAAACTAAAGCACTAGCAGTGTTAACCCCTACAAAAACTTATCAGGTGCTCTGGAAGGGTAAGCAGTATGATCTGCTGCACGTGTGATGTCAATTACCTGGTATACAACATATATATTGTATAAATGTACCCAAGTAGCCTTCATGAGTTAACACTAATTGTTGATGAATTACTCTTGCTTATACTATTTGATGTGAGTCACTTGCCTTCAATCAATTTCAAATAAACCAATTGATTCAAAACTAGAACATGACATTTCAAAGTGACTAAGTAATCTTGGTTTTCTTTCCTTTGTAGGTCGATGTGAAAGAAAAAATCTGCATACCAGACTCCAACAGCGAATCACTGTTCATTGTTATATATACATTTGTAAGGGAAGAAGGTGTTGGTTGGCTTGTATTTTCCTTCATCATGTAGGACCCATATATCTTTTTGAAAGCAAGGACTTTTTGTTCATGGATGCTTATTGAATAGTCATTGAGCTGGCTGTAGAAGTGAGATCATTTTGACCTACATTTAAGGGGGTTTATATAGGAATGTCCATCAAGATTTATCTATCTTGCAATTTTGAAGAAAAACTGATGGCCTTTATAGGTGTAAATGCCTTTTTTAGCTCACATGGCCTAAAAGGCCATATGAGCTTTTGCCATCACTTTGCGTCCCTTGTCTGTCCATCCTCCGTCTGTCAACAATTTCAAAAATCTTCTCCACCAAAAAAAAGGCGGGAAAATTCAACATTGTCCGATTGCAATGAATTTTGGTATCCAAGTGGATATTGATGTCGCTACTTCAAAACCGGTGTTGAAAATTGTTTGATGACTGCCATTTTCAAATGAATGCCCAAAAAGGCAGGAAAATTCAACATTGTCAGATTTCAATGAAATTTGGTTTCCAAATAGATGCTGATGTCGCAACTTCAAAACCTGTGTTGAAAATTGTTCCTTGACCGCCATTTTCAAAATGGCTGCCAAAAAATGTGGGAAAATTCAACATTGTCCGATTTCAATGAAATTTGGTTTCCAAATAGATATTGATATTGCAACTTCAAAACTGATGTTGAAAATTGTTTGCTGACGGCCATTTTCAAAATGGCTGTCGAAAAAGGCGGGAAAATTCAACATTGTCCGATTTCAATGAAATTTGGTTTCTAAATAGATATTGATCATGTTGATGTTGTGACTATAAAACCGACATTGAAAATTGTTCATTGACAGCCATTTACAAAATGGTGTCTCAGCTTGAAAACTGATGTCAAAAGTGGTCCATATCAAGAACGTTTTTTGTCAAAAAAGCCCAACAAAGAAATATAGTAAAATATGAGCAGACTTTAAATACAGTTCAAGATATTGATGGTGTTCGAGCTACCAAAGTTGGAGAGACTGAAGATCAACTGTATAACTTACAATGTTAGCTTGATTGTGGCAAGTGAAAGCCAGGTGAGCGATACAGGCTCCTGGGAGCCTCTGGTTTTGGTTTAATTTTCATGATTTCTATATGTTTTGAATTATTTGACCTATTTGAGAGAGATGTTAATATTGAAATGCAAAAATATTCAGCTTATCAGGCACTACAATTTCTACATAATGTCCAGCAGGTTCACATCTCATTCTAGATAGCCATCACCTGGGAAAAAA
>MJUU01063976.1:4756-16179 GCA_002080025.1 Modiolus philippinarum
AACAAAAACTCGGTCTTATAAATGATCAAAACAATTCAGTAATTTTTTGGTCATTTTTATAGACTTAGCTTAAACTGCTGTTTCAAAATCTTACTTTTCATACTTTTTCTATGCTAAATTTGATGATTTTTGTATTTCGCAACATATCAAACTTATTCGCAAGGATATAATGAAGTAAAATTTTCAAAACACTTAACTTTTTTTTACATTTTTAAAGAGTTAGTATAAACCGTCGACTAAAAATTTTACTTTTCATATCTTTTAAATGCTAAAATTCATCAAGTTTTTGCTTCGCGAATTTATAAAACTCCTTCGAAAGGATATTATGATGTTAAATTTTCAAAACACTGATTTTTTTTGGGTCATTTTTATAGACTTAGCTTGATTTTAACTTATTTTATTTGCAAAAAAAATGCAAAAGGGATTGGACACAAGTTATACAACATTAAAATTGTCCTCTCCCGGTATAAAGATATATACATAAGTTCACAAAATGACGACATACACAATTAATAATTACATAACAATTTAGAATATAAAAAGACAAAAAGGAAAGCAGGGGATGAGTAAGAATTAAAGGTAAGAGGTCAGTAGAAAGGAAACTAGAAAGGAAAAGACAAAGTTATAATTAATCATATTAAACTGGAAAAAAGAGAATTTGACAGGAAATTTATGTAAATCTGTTTGTATTTCTAATAAATAATTGGACAGCTGAAAGTATTTCTAAATTTTCCTCGGTGGTCAAACTACTGTCACCAGCTAACAAGAGATTTACTCTAATTTGATATTTATCCAGATGTCTAAACAATTCTTGGCGGAAACGGTTGTAAAGTGGACATTAAATAAAAAAGTGAAAATTGTTCTCACAGGGGTTACCACACCTGCACGAGGAATTTTGTGTTAAGTTTACGCGATACAAATCTAGTATGAATTATATTATATTTCCGTTGTCCGTAATTAAAATAGATTGGGGGTTTATCATGTGATTTCATTTTCCGTTTAAAGACATTAATATTAGGGGAATTTTTTATAGCTGAATCAAGTTCATTCCAGTCTCTGGTAGTTGAGGGAAAGAACTTTTTTTTTTTTTTGTAATACCCAATCGACAGTTAGGAATTGCATAATCATCTCTATTACGCAAATTATACTCGGTTAATTGACCTACAAGCGGGGGCATTAAATCTACTAAATAGTCTGGGGCATTTCCATTCTGTATTGAATAGAATAAATAAAGTTTTCTCACTTTTCGACCTTCAGATAATATTTGCCAACCAGTTTCTTTATAAATAGATTCACGGCTAGCGAAAAGTGGCAGTCCAGTTACTATTCTGCCAGCTTCAAGTTGAAGCTTTTCAAGGTTGTCTGATTCTTGAACACTACACCCATCCCACGATTCACATGCATATTCCATTAACGGTCGAATAAATGTTAAATAAATTCGTGAAAGATTATTTCTACTTAATGTTTATTTTAACTTCCGGAGGGCAGATAACCTCTGACTAACAAGCTGAGTTATACTATTAATATGTGTTCTAAATTTACCATTGCTATCAAACGTTAGACCCAAATGCTTGTGGGAAGATACAAGTTCAACACATTCTCCTTCAAATAATATATCTACATCGTCAGGAAGTTCAATATTTGAGAATATCATTAGTTTGGTTTTCTGGGGATTGAACTGCACTAGCCATCTTTTAGCCCATTCAGAGATGGTAGCTAAATCAATATTCGCGACATCTTCTAACGTATACGGACTATTACTGGTATGAGAAAGGGAAGTATCATCTGCAAATAGTCTTGTAAGGCTGATTAAATCATCAGCTATGTCATTTACATAAGTTAAAAATAATAAGGGTCCAAGAACATATCCTTGTGGTACTCCTGCATTTGTATTTTGTAATGGGGATTTGCAATTTCGAATAAAAACTAGTTGCTTCCGATTTGATAAATAACTTTCAAACCATTTATACAAGTTACCACTTACGCCGTATGATTTTAACTTTATTAAGAGTCCTTCATGCCAAACTCTATCAAACGCTTTTGAAATATCACACAAAATTAGGGATGTAATACATTGATCATCTAGACTAAGCTTAAACTGTGTTTCAAAATCTTACTTTTCATACCTTTTCTACTCTAAATTTGATGATTTTTGTATTTCGCAACATATCAAACTTCTTCGCAAGGATAAAATGAAGTAAATTTTCAAAACACTTAACTTTTTTTGACATTTGTAAAGAGTTAGCATAAACCGTCGACTAAAAATTTTACTTTTCATATCTTTTTAATGCTAAAATTCATCAAGTTTTTTTCTTCCCGAATTATAAAACTCCTTCGAAAGGATATTATGATGTTAAATTTTCAAAACACTGAATTTTTTTGGTCATTTTTATAGACTTAGTTTAAACCGCTGTTTCAAAATCTTACTTTCCATACCTTTTCTATGCTAAATTTGATAATTTTTGTATTTCGCAACATATCAAACTTCTTCGCAAGGATATAATGATGTAAAATTTTCAAAACACTTAACTTTTTTTCACATTTTTAAAGAGTTAGTATAAACTGTCGACTAAAAATTTTACTTTTCATATCTTTTTTATGATAAAATTCATCAAGTTTTTGGTTCGGGAATTATAAAACTCTTCCCAAAGGATACTATGGTTTTTTTGTCATTTTTAAAGACTGAGTTTGAACCACTGATTAAAAAAATTAACTATTTTGTCTATTCTATGCTAAATTTCATAATTTTTTTATATTTCCCAACATATCAAACTCTTTCGAAAAGATATCATTAAATAAAATTTCCAAACACTTTATTGTTTTTGTAATTTTTATAGAGTAAGTTTAAACGGTAAACTTAAAATTATACTTTTCATTCCTTTTAAATGCTAAAATTCATGAAATTTTTAACTTCCAAATCATAAAACTTTTGGAAAGGATATGATGAAGTAAAAGTTTTAAATTACTGAATTGTTTTGATCATTTATAAGACCGAGTTTTTGTTTTTTTTTAACTGCTTATCAAATTATTTATTTTTCATACAAAATCTCGTGATTTTTTTTTAAATTTCGAAACACAGTACACATCCAGTTATATGAAAATAAAAATCTTTGCTCTATAGATTAGTTAAATTGAATATTCTTTTTAAACTAAGTCTAAAACGGCGATATTTCACAACTTTTACCTGGTGAAGGTGAATATAGACAGTCGAGATCGAATCCTCTCCGGACTCGCGAATCTGATATCCATTCGCACCTAAATGTGTCATAGGTACAACTCTATTTGATAATTAATTTATAATATCAAAATATATAAAATAAATAAAAGATACGAAATTTGAATAAAAAAAGAGAAAAATATAAGCGATAAAGAGAAAAAACGATTTTGATTGGTTTAATTAAACCCTGAATACCGTTTTCCGTTTCTGATTGGACGAACGTTAAATATCAAATAGCGATTCCGTTTCTCGTTTCTCATTGGCTAAAACTATGAATATCGTTTTCGCTTTAAACTCGAATTAACGATACCGATCGGAAACTATGGGTTTCCGTCGCAAACCCTTAGTTTCAGTTCAATTTCAATCGAAAACTAGGGTTTTCGNATTTTACTTTTCATATCTTTTTAATGCTAAAATTCATCAAGTGTTTGCTTCGCGAATTTATAAAACTCCTTCGAAAGGATATTATGATGTTAAATTTTCAAAACACTGATTTTTTTTTGGTCATTTTTATAGACTTAGTTTAAACCGCTGTTTCAAAATCTTACTTTCCATACCCTTTCTATGCTAAATTTGATAATTTTTGTATTTCGCACGAAAACCCCTAGTTTCCGTTCGAAATACTAGGTATACCGCATTATTGTTACTATATCGTGCCATACATGTGCATTTATTCCATGGAGATTTTTCATACCGAACACATTTGTTTCAGTCAATAGCAAATTACCACAGCTATTGTAAATTTAGTTTCTGCATATGAACATTTCAAAAACTTATGCCTCTTTAGTGCATATCAAATCATAACATTTGGAAGACCATAAACAAAAAGATTGCAAAATTGATAGAGAACAAATAACCAAAAAGATCTAAATGAAATCCAAAATATGCTGAGGACAGTGCTATGCAAGAGGGAGATTCTCCTTAGTTTTAAGTAAATTTTTAAAAAAATTTTATTGCAAGTTTCCAAATTAAAATCGACTTTCGGGTCAGTACTGAAGTACTGACTATTAGGTTAGTGAATACCCTCGAAGACCAACAGTCGACCAGCAAAGGCATCGGCCCAGCAGTAATAATTAACAAAACACTGAAGTTATATTAATCAGTTTTTGCATATGGCCATTTCGATAACTTAAATCGCTTCATTGCAGTTTGGATCATATCGGATATTCGTTTTCTCTGTTTTTCAACAGCTTTGAGTCACAAACGTTTAGATTTTATCTGCACTGAAGAGACATAAGTTGTCGAAATACACAAATGCAGAAAATATATTCGCGGTAACTTCGTTATTTAGTTTTCATAACATTTGGAACCCATAATCCCAAACTTTGTAAAATCTGATAGAGATCAAATAACCCAAAAAGTAAAATGATATTTATTTATTACTCTAATTGAACATTCAATGCAAATGGAGATTTGACATATCTGGCATATTTGTTGCAGTCAATGTTTATCAAATAGAACATTAGAATAACAGCTTAATTGTTTTAGTCAATCTTACTCAATTAGAATATCAAAATAGATATTTTACACACCCAACGTTACTTCAAAAGGACACCTAAATATATACTTATCTGGCCCATATTACCAAAATGTAGCATTAAAATAGAGATTTTGCATACTGGCACATTTTTTTATCGATATTTACTAAAATATAACATTACATTAGTGATTTTGCATATCCGGCACATTTGTTTTAGTGAATATTTTTCAAATAGAACATAAAAATAAAGTTTTGACATTTAGTATAATGCATTTATCTTACTATGAGGTATTTAAAAACTAAGCTCATTGTTGAAGGCCCCATGGTGACTTCAAGATAAAGAACGACAATAAAAGGGTTGTTCATTTGCTTGTTTTTACCATGTATTTGTAGAGACTTTGTCTCATGTCCATTTACTCCATATCCTTTCATTCACCATTTACGACTGGGTTTTGTCTCTCCTGCAGTGTTGAGTCCGTAAAAAGATTCCCGTTCGAGAAATGTATGCTCTGAGTATATTTCAATAATGGTGTACTTGTTCGTGAGAATATTACTTATATGGATATACTATCATACTTTCAAATTTTGGCCTTTATTTTTTTTTTTTAATTTCGAAATGTAATTCTGACCAACTGTTAAAGTCCCCGCATCTCACTATTCTATAATATCAACTTTTCTTATAATCGACTTTGATGAGTGTCCTGTGTTTGTCTCCATGTTGTAATCGTCCACTAGCTTAAGACACTAGTGCTTTTGTCGGGCAAAGGATGACAGTGATTGTAAGATCCATTTGCCAATTTGATTAATGTTTGTTGACAATCTCATTACCAGAAAAGACATGGATGTACCGTTGTTAGCAAATTAGCAAAGAATTCCGCTCAAACCGTCTTGAACTAACTATAAGGTATGAGAAAATGCATTTATATTGATTAATATTATTCAAATAAAGCATTAAAAGAGAGATTTCGATATCAGGGGCATTTATATGAACCAAAATTGCCCAAATAAAATCTGAAAAATATGTATTCTCATATGCAAAACATTTCCTGCAGTCCATAGAACCCAAATACAACATAAGGGTAGAGATTGTACTTATTCGGCATATTTATTGTAGTCAATGTACTAAAACATAGCAGTAAAATAAGCGAGAAGTGAACCATCATTAAAACAGAGAATTTACACACCCGACATATTTGTTTAAGTCAAGGATTACTCCAATGGAATATTTATAANTGAGAGTTCACACTGTCAGTGCTTTAGTTTTTTGTGTTGTATATGTAACGTTCGTGTGTTTTGTGGGCATGTGGTGTCTTTGGTCTTCCGTCTTTTGGTGGTCTTGCTTTTGCCTTGTCTCTGGACTTTGATTTGTGTAATCTTGTGCTTTGTTCTTTCGGTATTCTACTGCCGTTGTTTTATAAGACATTTTGTATGTCTAACCATATTCTTTGGGAATAGTAATATGAAACAAACAGAACCTTAATGTCAAAGTATATTCGTATATTTTGAGACAATACAGCGAGAATTGAAGAAATATGCGATTAAGTAAGTGTGTATCGTTTCTTTTGTTGACTAGTATATTAGGTAACAAAGCTAAAATTAGACATTGTCGAAAAAGAAAAAGCCGTTTTGATAATGCTTAAGATAAAAATTCCCGAATGGGTTTTGAATATATAAGCTTATAAGAAAACTTGGTAATTACCTCAGAAAGTACATACACATATTAAGTTTGTAAAGGAAGGAATGTGACAAGACGTTTGACTACATTAAAGAATATGGAATAACTTGCGCCTCATGCAGCGACGTTAGAAGAAATAGCAGCGGTATCAGTCACAACATTTTTCAACCAAAGGAGACTATTTCTATGCACACTCATTGTGTATAGATGAAAACCGCTTGTATTGGTAGAGTGAATAGATGTCTCTTTCGTCAAATTGCGTTTTACATAAGTACAATTTTTATCAAATAAATTAAATCATATATATTTCCACTTAATTCAGTAAAATATTATACTTTTTCTTACACTGTTGTCGTACTAAAACAAATTTTGACACAAATGTGCCTTATGATAGTTGTATGGGTGTCTGGAAAAGAATGAACTTCATTCAAGTATTCAAAGGAGATAATATAGTATTACTGTATCTAATCGACTACATATTTGTTGATTTCTGGGTAGTATATATATATACAAGTCTCATAATCCATTTACCAGATACAGACTTTGTCTTATGTGTATTTACTCCATATCCTGTCCACGACTCAGCTGTGAAACATACACTCCGTAAGCAGGAGCAGCTGGAATATTAAGTAGTGTATGTTTCACAGCTTATTCGTTACGCGAGAGCTTGCACAAATTATACACTTTCCCATTAGACATAGATATCTCCATGACCGCCTTATTAATCAAGGCTTCAAAAATTTCGTCTCCTACGATCATTAAAAAGTTCTTAAATAGATATTAGTCCCTTGTGGAAAAGTTTTGGTCCGAACTCTGGTTCAAGATTCTTTTTTACTTAATACTGGAATGATCATTTCTTTTACCTGCCTACGACCTTTCAATGGCAATTGCTGTTGAGTTGATACCGGACACTATCGCAATGGAAGGGGAGGTTTGGCTAGCCATAAAACCATTTCAACCCACCATTTCCTTTGAAATGCCTGTACCAAGTCAGGACCATTGCGGTCGACAATTTTGCCGGTGGTTTCCACCTGATTTGTCTTTTTGTCTCATGGACTTCGGCTTTTGATCACTCTGTTCGGTAATTTTATTATTATCCCCAATTACTGTCTATGTTAGGGAAATTAATTATTTTGAAATTAAAATTGTCCCTTTTGTCCTAGATTTTAGTACTGAGATTACCATTTTCGTCAAAGTCGGCATGTAAGTCCGAAAAAGATGTAGATCTGGTGGTTTCTGTTGTTTCTTTATGTCTAGTTCTAGTGGATCTATTAATGGGGTCCATTTAGCCAAAGATGCATTATTGATGGAAAGAACATCATCAATATATCTTTACGTGAAATTGAAGGATCTAGCATCTTTTATTATATGATCTTTTACGAGTCTCCGAAGAAATTCAGTCTCGTAATTTATGTTTGCTGACGGACCCGTATCTATGACCAGTAAAGACATGGATGTAGCGTTGTTCGATAACTAATCAGAGCTAGGGCCGTCTTGAACTTACTCTGGGGTATGAGCCTAATGATGAAGAACAACAATAAACTATTGTTCCATTATTCTTCCATTTAGTTGAAGGGACTTTGTCTCGTACAGATTTACTCCATATCCTTTTTTGTTTAATTAAGACTGGAGTTTTTCTATGTTTGTTTTAATTCTAGAAATAAGGACATATTCATATGATCTTCTGAAACAGTTAGACCAGGTTCGTCGACTTTGCAAAGAGGTAAAGAAGACGATAAGACACCTTTCCTTTTAATTACCAGTGCTTAAGCCTAGAGATATTTGATTCTATACATCAAATTCTGATAAAATCCTACTGCTTCCCATCAAGTGCTTGCGTCTTACAAGAGTCTAAGCATGAACACTTGGTAATGCTTCCCTTCTTTTAAAATTTAAGGTAAGCGATTCTTCCTTTTCCTGATCAAAATACTCAAATAGTTATTTGGCATTGCTGTTCAACAAGTAGGCATGGACCTTTTTTTAAGTTTATACCTTTTATCCTCCATTCTTGAACTTTTGAGTTTTGCAATGTTAAAATAAAATTGGGATAGTAAAAAAGTGATGCATATTATTTAAGGTTATTTCTCATTTGATTAGCCCATTTACTTGTGTCCTTGTTGAGCTTAAAATTTGATTCCAAGTCTTCAAGTTGAGTAAGCACACGTAATTTTGCACTGGAAATCTTTCCGTTTAGAATTTCCCGCTGACTGTTTAATTTTTGTTGTTTAATTTCCCTCATTTTCCCTTTATGTTGAAGATTTCTTATAATTCCTTCCAGCTCGAGATATTCAGGAATGGTGGAATCACCAGAATCATTTTTCACTGTGTTGTCTTCCTTTTTTCCACCCATCTCTCTGTTTTCTCTGCATAAGAACATTTGGCATTTCAAGCACAGATTTGAGGCATCGGATGTTCTTTCTTTCATTAAACACTTTTCACATACTATAGTCTTTGACATTTTCACTGCAAATCAAATAAAATCTGTTTTTTTAATGGCATACTTTCAAAATATTGTCTTAAATGAAAACTGGAGGTTTTAAAAAAATGTTACAATATAATACAGATTCAGATTACTTGGTCAATCTCAGTATGTCTATAGCCTTGTAATGGGGACAGTCAAGGTAACATATTTTTATTACCCACAAGAAGAATAAGAAGGGGCAAGAGGGTTTCAGCCATTGACAGGCTATCGATCATCAATTTTCCCCAAAACAGGTAACAATAAATTGAAATAAACGTACATAAAATAAATACATGATAACAGCCACAAAACAAGTAACAGCAAACAGTGCTATAATTTCCCTTTAACATTTAACATAGAGTAAAATTTTATAGAATAGAAAACAGTTAACTGATTTATTTCACCTAAAACATTAAATAACAGGCTGAAAATGAACAAAATCGACATGTTCACATGAAGTCCATAAGGATTAAGATGGGTTTTTCACCCATCATTTGGGGAATATATCAGAGTAAAAACTACAATGTTAAGTAGTCGTGAACGAGGTTAGTGTAAAAGTGAAGATAAGGTCTAATCTACACCTGAAACAGAGAAATTATGCAGGCAAATCAACTCTATCGCAATGCGATGTCAACTGTATGTTTCTCTTTTCTCCTAACACCCACGTTTTCATAAAGACAATGGATATTCTTATCTGCCATTCTATTGTAACTCTTTATAGTGATAACCAACATTTAGATTGAATTAAGAAAAAAATATGTAACTGTTACAAATTTTGCTGAATTTACTTTATGTATAGTAAATATTTCAATACTTACATTTCCAGAAAAAAAATCTGTAGATCTTCAGATAATATTTTATTTGTCTCTTGGTTAACATTAATTGTCTAGTGTGCTTTGGTTCACTGAATTGAAGATATTTAAACAACAACGGATTACTTGCACAGTTGTTTTCTTTATGTTTAAACATAAATATGTTATACTTCAAGTATTTGTTTTGTTAATTGTTACAACTTTAATATCCTACACCCACGGGTGCATTAACGCACGATCGATTGAAACACCAATATGTGATATAGCGAGGACTACAATGCAACAAACACATGAAAACAACAACAGATGAAGACTCATGTAATACAAACGAACAATTTGACCTTTACACGATCATTAAATAACAACGATGTTTTCAAGCACCAACACTGGATTTTTTTCAGCGGGGGAACTTCCAGTTGTAATTCCATTATGAGGATTTTTTTTCACATTTCGTACAGAATTTCGCCATGACCACTCGGGCTTAACTTTTTATGGCTTGATCAGCCGGTGCCATATTTACAGTTTTTCAACAATGACCTTGACTTGGTGGTCGCAACCCAAAATTTCAATTTGGCTTCGCCTTTTAATCCTTTGATGTTGCTGATAGAGGATAATAAGTTATTATTCAGATAACTTGAAACCAATGTTTTGTCACTTTGGTCAGTACCTTTTTGGGTAGGAACTCTAAAATGGATAATTATTTCATGTGATATGTAAACAAGGGACCTAAACCGACCTTTTCTGAAAGTTTGAAGTCTATTTTAACCCCTATTATATCATTGAACGATATGTAGAGTTAATTCCCTAGTAATTAATAACTGGATTACATGACAACAAGAATATTTATTTGATTTGTGAATTTTTTTACAATTTTGAAATTGTAATTATACCTTTCATAATGATGCTTTTTATTTAAGTACTAAGAAAGTGATAA
This sequence comes from Modiolus philippinarum, assembly GCA_002080025.1. Lineage (NCBI taxonomy): Eukaryota > Metazoa > Mollusca > Bivalvia > Mytilida > Modiolidae > Modiolus > Modiolus philippinarum. Next base: position 15,336 of record MJUU01063976.1, read on the forward strand.
AAAGAGTTATCTCCCCATACCCTAGGTGTACCCTTTGCTTAAACCTTAGCAGTATCTCCCTCTTGCATAGCTCTGTCCTTAGCTATTTTTTGGCTTTCCATTTAGATCTTATTGGTTATTTGTGCCGAGATTGAACAAATTATTTGCTTATTGTCTTCCAAATATTTTAATAGATCTGCATTGAAGAGACATATCTTGTCAAAATGGTCATAATAATGCAGAAACTTAGTTTCACAGTAACCTCCGTATTTTGTTATTCGTAACCTCAGTTTCCTTCATCAGATAAAACTAAACGATACTTGTTTTCTTATCACACTTGAAAACCCTTAGCTACTGATTTTGGGGTTGCTCCCTTCAAAGTATATGTCGCACTGACTAAAATGTCAAGAAAATATTTGCATTCTACAAGCGACAGAAACCTTATAATGCTGTGGTTGTTATCCCAAGTCACCATGTCTATAAAGATAAAGAAAAAATGTTTCTGGATGATAACTCAAATATCCATTTTCAAATCAAAACTACTCTTTGTCACATGCTTTCATTCTACACGAGACAGAATCCTTGCTGGATCCAATGTCACAGGGGTTGAAAATAGACTTAAAACTTTCAGAAAAGTTCGGTTTAGGTCCCTTGGTTACATCTCACATGAAATAATTATCAATTTTAGTGTTCCTACCCAAAAAGGTACTCATGACCAAAGTGACAAAACATCGGTTAAAATCTGTTCAAAGTTATCTGATTGATAACTTAGTATCCTCTATCAGAGCAACATCAAAGGCCTTTAAAAAGATGGCTTCTAATTGAAATTTTAGGTTGCGACCACCAAGTCAAGGTCACTGTTGAA
>MJUU01063976.1:16358-26406 GCA_002080025.1 Modiolus philippinarum
AAAGGACCTTCCATATGTCATTCCGGTAAAGTTGGGTTGAATTTGCTTTAGTGGTTTCAGAGAAGTGGATGAAAATGACGTTTTTCTCATTGGGTCCAATGTTAAATATAAGTTTTGCGCGGGCGGCCATGTTTCTTGCTGGATCGGAACGAAATGAGCAATCCTTGTAAAGGACCTGCCATACATTATTCCTGTATAGTTTGGTCACAGTGAATTTGCTTCCGTGGTTTCAGAGCAGTTGATGAAAATTATGTTTTCCCTTGGGTCCAATGTAAAATATATTTTCCGTGCTGGCGGTCTGTCAAATCGGAACAAAATGAGCAATCTTTGTAAAAGACCTTCCGTACATCATTCCTGTAAAGTTTGGTTGAATTTGCTTTAGCGTTTCAGAGGAGTTGATGACATGACGTTTTCCCCCATAGGGTCCAAGATTAAATTGAAGTACCACGCTGGCAGCCATGTTTTTTGTCAGATCGGAACGAAATGAGCAATCTTTGTTGAGGACCTTCCATACATTATTCCTGTAAAATCATACATCATTCCACTAAAGTTTGGTTGAATTTGCTTCATTGGTTTCAGGGGAGTTAACATACTACAGATGGAGGGGCGACGGATGCCAAGTGATGGCAATAGCTCACAATGACCTTTTGGGTCAGGTTAGCTAAAAACAAGCAGCAAAACTTTTAAAAGTAGATTATAATTCACGATAGATATTTTTCATATGACATTCACATTGGCATGATAATGCTGCTTTTAAATCTAGGGGGTAAACATTGTATTTCAGAGCCAGTAAAACTCAAATCAGATCGTGGCTCTGCTGTGTTATAAATACTTACCTATGGTCTTAATTTCTTGGTATTGTGCTAACTTTTTCGGTATTATATATAAATGTCTACCTATTTCTAAATGACTTAAATACAAAGTTTCTGTGCTTTGCTAAACTGGACAAAACACAATGTTTAACAAGTGATTATGTTTGCATGCAAACACAAGTCACCCAAACCATATGCCACACTTAATTGCTCTTTGAAAGAATGTTTTATTGTAAATTTATCACCAATGATTGTAATAATGTTATCTAAAGATAATTGTTTTTTCATTCCTCATGTAAGAATTAGTGCTTAAAACTCATTATGTTTCATCTGTAAGTGCTAGTAGTGCTTTGATTCACAGGTTAAATATTTTCTTGATTGCATCAGAAAGGAAGTTGCGTTATAAAGTTCTCATTATTGATTCATCAATGAAACCAACATTCCAAGCTTAGTATGTGTATTTATCGATACTTAAACCTGAAATAAAGTTTTGGGGCCGTGACCTTGACCTTTGACCTTGACCTCATTTTGAAATTAGCATCTTTCTGAACATTTTGTATATTAAATGTCTTTTTGTATCTTCACTGGTATTTGAGCTATACCCCCAAAGAAAACAACAAAAATCGGACACCAAAATCGGTGTTAGGCCCATAGACCAAAAACGTTTGGTCCAATAATTTTGGACCCAATGTAGCAAATGTAGATCTTAACAAGACACACATTTTCTCCATTACATTTCATCAGTCATCTTTTACGGTTTAAGCGTTATTACTAAAACAGGTCTAGGGTCAAAGTTCAAAGTGACCAATGATCTTTGCCCTTTGCATTTTCAAATGTAACACAATTGGAAAAGTTTCCAGGTTTCTATCTCCTACTGTTTTTGAGAAAAAAACATGTTTAAAAATATAATGAAATATTGAAGGGGCATAACTCATGAACAGTTCATGATAGAGTTTTGGTCCAAATGTAACAAAGATCTGTCATGACCTAATAAACATTTTTGTCATTATATATTATTAGCTATCCTTTACGCCTTTCGAGATAATTCAATCACAAGGTTTGAGGTCAAAGTTCAAAGTGACCAATGATGGTGGTCATTTTTGAAATTTAAAGACCTTCTTGCACATCTTGGGATGGTTGTCCACATCAGTGCCAAGTTTTATTAAGTTTGGACTACCCATCTCTGAGATAATGTTTGAATCCATTGAGGAATAATAATAAGAAACAGAGTAAAAACAATAAGTCACCAAACTTCATTTGGGTGGGTTAATTAACAATGAAAGGATATGGAGTAAATGCACATGAGACAAACTCTCTACAAATACATGGTAAAACTAAGCAAAGAAATAACACTTTTATTGTTGTTCATCGTCCTGAAAAATGTAACCAAGCATCTGACTTTGTTTTCTTCAGAAAATTCATTACTTATAAATCTTACGAGATTAATGAAGCATTTATTTGGCAAGGTAAAAATGATGTAATAGAAATCAGTCTTTAATTGTGTTTGTATTTGATTTTAATGAAATTCTAACAATATTCTATGGTGTTGGTCAATCATACTTGGAAATGGGAGGCCATAGATGCTATAACAAAACTTTTACTATGAACCATGAATCACCTATGAATATTTAGTCATAATGACACACAAAAAAACAAATAGTTCCATTTTGCATTTTTGAAAGGGAAATAATATTAAAAGCAAGGTTCGAGATTTATTACAATGTTGCGGGTGTATAATGATGAAAAAGAATTCATACAAATATTTGAATGTAATTGCAAAGGTTATGACATAAAAAAAATCACCCAACATCATAAAATGATCAACATTTATTCATGATCACCAATCTTCATAATAAAATACATGGAATATTCATTTAAACATCATCCACTGAATAACATATCTTCCTACAAAAATAAAGCTATAAATGATACAAACCTTTTACTCCATGTTTATATAAAAATAAATTTAGCACTTTTAATTATTTATATCACATAAATCTGTTTCTCCATTAAAATACTGTGGAAGAACTTTTATTCATGGACATCAATTTTCGTTGTTTTCATGAATATCACTGTTTCATGGGTACGTAAATTCATGGTTTCAAATTCCATGCATTAAAATTCAAGGGGAAATATCAATTTTGTTGGGATCTTAATTTCGTGGTTTTAGCAAACAACGAAATCCACGAAATTTGAACTCCACGAACAATAGCACTTTCACAGTATTCTGTTCATGATACTTAAATTGTCTAAATCTAAAAGCCCTTAAACTTTGATTCTTTATTGGAAACAAACAAAAGAAAATTGGATTTTTCAGTATTTTCTACTGCCAAAATATATGAAATATTGGCATAAACTATGTTATGCCAAGAATACTTTGTCAAGCAGGACATAAATATAAACAAAGAAATATATTTATTTAAAAAAACGTTCAAATCATACAAAGTCTTTTCCTAATCATTCCAGTCAAATTTCCTGATTTCTTGAAAATTGAAAATTTGTTCTATAAAGTTAATTAACAACAAAAAGAATAATTTCTAAAGCTTTGTGATACTTCAAATGTTGTCTCCAATAACAGACTCATCCACAAGTACCATAGGCTGAGGCTCGTCCACAAGTACCATAGGCTGAGGCTCATCCACAAGTACCATAGGCTGAGGCTTGTCCACAAGTACCATAGGCCGAGGCTCGTCCACAAGTACCATAGGCCGAGGCTTGTCCACAAGTACCATAGGCTGAGGCTTGTCCACAAGTACCATAGGCCGAGGCTCGTCCACAAGTACCATAGGCCGAGGCTCGTCCACAAGTACCATAGGCCGAGGCTCGTCCACAAGTACCATAGGCTGAGGCTCGTCCACAAGTACCATAGGCTGAGGCTTGTTCACAAGTACCATAGGCTGAGGCTTGTCCACAAGTACCATATGCTGAGGCTCGTCCACAAGTACCATAGGCCGAGGCTCGTCCACAAGTACCATAGGCCGAGGCTTGTCCATTATTTCGCCAATTTTTTTTTGTATCAGAAACAGAACTTCCCAGACTTCATATAGAAATTTGATCATTTCTACTATGGGTCCAATACCTCAAATAATTAATCAAGGAGACACTAATTATCATCAAAGTAACCAAATATTCTAATTAGTGGTACCACTTGCAAATATTATATAAATTCATTCATTCATTCAAAAATCACTTTTTGCCGTATGTATTTAGAGTATATTGCATGAATATTTTCTTTTTACATGTAAAATATGAAAAATTTGTAAAATACTGCAAAAATATTTCCTTCACTATGATTTTTAATGAGGTCTGTTGATAGTGTTTGAGAATTGAATTATTATGCATAAAACAGAAATTACCTGCACAAAAATATAAATATATAATAGAATAAAACAAAAATGAAAAACAAATAAAGCACTCAATACCATATGTATACTATAAAAGCCTTCACAAAAACAAATACATAACAAGTTGTTCATATAACAACAATTTCAAATATCAACAATCTCTAGAATATCCTTTAAAATGTTCCAAATTTTGTCAAATGCACAGCAAGGACAATTTTGACACAGTTCTCATTTATTAACATTGATGTAATAATTTCAAAAGGCTACCCAATGGTTTATTTATAGTGCGAGATCTGTACATTTCAAAGTTGGGCCAGGTAAATTTAAGAAATATTGATATAATGTTTTATCAAAATACCTGCTTTACAACATTATAGGTTTTCTATTCTAAAACATCCTGAGGAATGCATAATTGCATAATTTTACATGTAACATTAACCATACTATGAACTATTTAACAATGAAATGAAAAAAAAAACATTAAGATTGTGACAAGTGAATGTTTCTCAATGTTGTTCTTTATTACAAAACTTTTTCCTAAAATGGAAAAAAATATTTGGCATATATAAAATGAGGTGCTCAAACAAACATGATTTAAAAAAGAATGTTTTCTAGAGTATATTGCTCTATATTCAGGATGCTGGCTACACAGTTTCAAATTCAGCAAAATATTGTGAAATTCTATTGAATTAAGAGACAAAAAAAGGACACCAGATTAGGCCATTAAAAAAAAATTATTTCTTCCTCAAGCCCCGCCCGCATCTGCAAAAAGGTTGCCACGTATAAACTTTTTAAAAAAATCTCCAACAACATTTTTTTGCAGCTAAAACTTAAAAGCTCAAAATCTTACTACAACCTGAAGTGTTTATTCAAATATTTCAGTAAAAGAAACAATAAGATAAAATAATCCATGGAACACGGATGCCCCTGCCATATAGATATATCGGCAAACAGGTCGTAGATGAGCGGCAGACTTGAAAAGGGGAGACATGGTACAACTCATTATACCAAAGCTTCAGACCAAATATCAAATCATTCCTGCATACACAAGCTGAGAAATCTTTGACGAAAATTTAGGACGTACGTTCCGACAAGGGTAAAACTTAATGCCCCCGTCGCCTAACTTCTACTTATTGTCCCTTGTCTATGACCTTAACGGTCTATTTGTTCCTATTGTATAACCAATTCAGCAATTTCATTACTCTGTACCTGTGATAAACTTGTTCAACAGCAATAGATACAGACCAACATATATTGTAAAAAATTTTTGGAGGCTTGCTATTGTTAACTCATCTAAACAATGATGGTCCTTTTGAATTTTCCAAAAATTCTATTGTATATCAATCTGTAATGGTCTGGGGAGGTTTTACCTTGATCTGTTGATGAAAAAGGAACTATACTATATAGTCAGTGAAAAAGAAGGTAATAAATGAATTTATTTAAAAAACATAGGTAATCAACAATTACAAAATTCGCCTCGTTGTGGCACTTTGTCGCAGCAACCAAATTTTGCCTGGATGCCAACATACTATCAAAATTGCATGCATTAGCAAGGTTACCTGAACCAACAATGTACAGTTACTGAGCCATGAACTTGGATGTATATATTAATGCAAGTCATTCATGAGTAAAATGTTGGTTTAAGTGACCAAATTTTGTTTAGATGCTGAGCCACCATCACAGATGCATGCACATGCACATGCAAGATGATCCTACCATGTACAGTACATGAGATCTGATCCCTGACATGAACTTGAATGTAAGTCACTCAAGCGGAAAATGGAGGTCAAAGTAACCCAATTTTGCCTGGATGCAGACCTTTGATCAGAGATGTATGCATGTGCAAGGTTAGATGATCATACCATGTACAGTGACCAAGATAACAACTGACCTAAACTTGAATGTAAGTCACTCAAGCCGAAAATATAGGTCAATGTGACCTAATTTTGCCTGGATGCTGACCTACCATCAGAGATGCATGCACATGCGTGTTAGATGATCCTACCATGTACAGTGACTGAGATATCAACTCGGACATAAACTTGAATGTAAGTCACTCAAGCGGAAAATATAGGTCAAAATGACCTAATTTCGCCTGGATGCTGACCTACCATCAGAGATGCATGCACATTCAAGGTTAGATGATCCTACCATGTACAGTGACTGAGATCTGAACTCGGACGTAAACTTGAATGTGACTGAGACCTGAACTCGGGCGTAAACTTGAATGTAAGTCACTCAAGCGGAAAATATAGGTCAAAGTGACCTAATTTTGCCTGGATGCTGACCTACTATCAGAGATGCATGCACATGCCAGGTTAGATGATCCTACCATGTACAGTGACTGAGATCTGAACTCGGACGTAAACTTGAATGTGCCTGAGATCTGAACTGGGACGTAAACTTGAATGTAAGTCACTCAAGCGGAAAATATAGGTCAAAGTGACCTAATTTGACCTGGATGCTGACCTACCATCAAAGATGCATGCACATGCAAGGTTAGATGATCCTACCATGTACAGTGACTGAGATATGAACTAAAATGTAAATTTGAATGCAAGCCACTCAAGCGGAAAATATAGGTCATAGAGACCTAATTTTCTTGGAGGCTGTGAGTTAACCCATGATGCACCTGCATGCAAAGTTTGATGACTCTACACTGCATATTTACTAAGATATATACCCAAATGCGGACGCGGACGAGGACGCCGGGGGTACTCCAATAGTCCCCCTCAACTTCGTTGAGGAAAACTAATTATGCATAATGTAAAGGGATTTTAAATTTCTTGCTTAAATTGAAATCTTGTAAGTGAGTAGATATGTCTTTGTTATATTACATGTAAAGGTAACAATTTGCGAGGTAAAACCTCCCCAGGCCATTACAGATTGATATACAATAGTATTGTTAGACAATTCAAAAGGACCATCATTGTTTAGATTAGTTAACAAAAGCAAGCCTCCAAAAATTTTTTACAATATATATAGCTCTGTACCTATTTGTATTGAACAACTTTACCACATGAACAGAGTAATGAAATTGCTAAATTAGTTATACAATAGGAACAAATAGACTGTTAAGATCATAGACAAGGGACAATAAAAAGAAAAGGCTTGAGAAACAAACAATTTATTTTGAATGGCCTTACCTTTATTTCGTTTATAGGTCTTTCAAAGATATAGGAAATATATAGGTTTGAAAAGAAAGCTGAGGCTCATGGCAAATAAAAATGAGCTCTTTCTAGTGCATAAATCCTGTAGTGTTTGAAAATGTAATGCCAAATCAAAATCCTCATCAACAAACATCTGTAATTCATCGAACCATTTGTGTTGGCTTAACGCCTCGAGCTTTTTCTTCATCATTGGCATCTTAGAACATTTATTCAAACTTTATTCCCTGGGCTAATGGTAATTCCTTACTGTAGTTAATTGTGCTGAAATATAAAATTAAAACAACTCAAAGCAAATTATCAATACATGTAAATATATACTTTTCCGATGCTGAAGGTTTCGTTAAGGCTATATGAGATTCCATTACTCTTATGAGAATTGTCAGAAACTTGTAAAATATAAAATTGTGGAAAATCTCTTCAGGTAATGGCCTTGTTTGTGATGGACCTATCTAGGACTGGCATTTTTTTTTTTGGTCAGGTATTTAGTTCACACAGGTTTACATTACAGTGGTACCCGATTAATCCAATGCAAATGGAACTATAAGAATATGTTGGGTAAATTCAGATGTTGGAACACAAATTCATAAGCTATCTTAGGTACTTAAAAATTGTCTGAATACTAATGCGTCAGATTAGAAATGTTCCACTGTACATAGACATTGATACAATGGAATCTTGCAGCATGCTTAGTTTGAACAGATTTCCAGGTTAGCAAGAGTTTTTTGACAGTTTTCAATATACATATTTCTGTACTTACAGAAGGAATTTATTATCTATAATACTAGTAAACCTACCAAGTTGATCTCCTCATATATTGTTTCCAAGCATCACTACCAGATTCTCTACCTCCTCCAGTGTGTTTTTCACCTCCTATAATTCAATACAGAGACATTAATGTATAATACAAATGTAAGCAAATACATATACTGAACATTTTCTACCTCATCCAGTGTGTTTTTCCCCTCATACAATTCAATATAGTGGCATTAATGTATGATTAAGGTAGATAGACACTATTGCACTGCGCAATCAATTACGCGTTTGAAAATCAAAGAGTCAGATATGGGTTAGGTTTGATTTTCTGGCCGGAACAGTAATTTACAGCTTTTCCTTTGTGACATCATAATTGACTGACAGATTTAAATGTCATATTTCGCCACAAATTACTGTGAAATTACTATAGTTTGTGGGATTCCAATTTTCGTGGCTTGCTATAACCACAAAATTAAGTTCCTAACGAAATCTATAATTTCCCTTAAGTTTTAATGTAAGGAATTTGATACCACCAATTTAAGTACCAAGGAAACAGTGAAATTTCTGAAAAGCCAGAAAATTAATGTCCACGAATAATAGTACTTCCACAGTACTTCTCTTTTCCCGTAAATAATATTAATCTGGACTATTGGTAAAATATTTCCATTAAAAGCATTGTGATCAATAGATTATATTATAAACTATCAATGTTCTAAAATATTTAAAATTCTCATGGATGAAAGGTTCATTTCTACTGAATATTGCCTTTCCATATTTTCTCCATGCATTCAATGTAGGTGAAAAAAAATTTAGGTGAAAAAATTGCTAAAAATGAGCAATCTTTGAGCCCAGTTCGAGAAAAAACAAGCATTGTGACCCATACTTTTTACTGCAGATTTCAGGTTGGTAGGATTCAATCTTCAATTGAACCAAGTAATAGATAAAACTCACGGATATGAATGTAAGTGTCTAAGTACCTTAAATTGATAGCTTAAACATATACTGACAATTCTCTACCTCTATATAATTTAATGTTGTTGTGTCATCAGTGTATGGTACAAATAACAGCTTATACCTGTACTGACAATTAAAAACTTAATTGCAATTTCAGATCATTACTACATATACAAGCCAAGAAATTTTTATCAAACTTTTTTACATAATTGTTCTGAAAATATCAATCAGGAAATCAGCAAACAGGAAGAATTTAAGTGACAGACCTGAAAAGGGAAGGAACAGTAAAACTCATCGTACTAAAGTTTCAAACAAATATCAAATCATTCCTACATACAGAAGATGAGAAATCTTTTGACGAAAATTTTCTGGATGTACAAGGGTAAAAGTCAACTTACAGCAAGGTATAAACATTATCTAACAACATAAAATATACGTTCACATGTAAATCTATAAGCTTTTCACAATCTGAAATTAAAATTATAAACTAGATGTTGTCGGAAACAACAGCTATCCCCGCACTCCCCGTTTGACACAGAAAACAGTTGTTATACAGCCTTGGCATATTTTTTTAATTATTTTTTAAATCTACTTATTGATAGTTATTGTTACTAAAAGAATTCTAGGATATATGGTTGCTAAGTAGAATTTCAATAAATAAGTGGTCTTTGAGACTTTCAAGAAATTTACCAAGATTGGAATCAAATATTTTTGAAATCCAATTGATGAAAATGTTAGTCCTAAACTACACAAACATTTTAAGTGTGGTTGCTAGGTAGAATTCCAAAAAATAAGTGGTCTTTGAGACTTTCAGGAAATTAACCAAAATAAAATTGGAATCAAATATTTTTGAAATCCAATTGATGAAAATGTTCATCCAAAACTAAACAAACATTTTACGTATGGTTGCTAGGTAGAATTCTAAAAAATAAGTGGTCTTTGAGACTTTCAGGAAATTTACCAAAATTGGAATCAAATATTTTGGAAATCCAATTGATGAAAATGTTCATCCTAA